>CATIWQ010553409.1:0-43311 GCA_949673415.1 Euphorbia schlechtendalii | reverse complement strand
AAGAGGAAACTCTCAAAATACTCTTTTGTAGAAATAATGCTCTACAAAAGGAACTGAATGCTTTCTTAATTTTCGAATGATTTTGGATTACCGGGAGAAGGCCTTTTATAGGCAGAGTACCTACCAATTTGTCAAATTGGTAGGTAAACTACCAAAAGAAAATTCAATGGTTGGTGACCAACCATTGAAGTCTGGACCAACATATTCAAGTTTGGAACCCAAACAAATTTTAAAGTTGTTGCCTACTGTGAATGGTACAACCCGCAATCGCATACATATATACTCAACAAATTCAAAAACAATCTCACCTAACATAGATATAGCAACCTCAACTTAAAATGAGATTGAAACTCTCTGCTAAAAATTTGTGAAGAAACAGAAAACAAAAACTCAGATCGCAATTACAAAAGGCTGCGAGGTATATTATTGAATTAATGGCATTAACAATCATTAATGATTATGAAAACACAAGCAACTACGAGAAATTTCATTTGGTTAAAAACACAATTAAACAGGCAAAATGACTAATTAGAGACCTAGAAAGTCTCTCTGAAAAATATGTATGAATCATCTGTGTTATTTTAAGGGCTATACGTCAATTTATTATATATGAATGCTCTCAAAGCATAAAACACAATGTCTACATCAACACCGCTCAAAAGTTTTTCGGATCATAATTAAAAAATAAAGTTTGACAATTGTTTTTAACAAAGTTACCAAAGAATCTATTCAATAACATTGTAAGCATGCCATATATGCAAACCCGTTTGTCGGGTGGGCTGAGCCAAATTTTCTACTAAAAACGTTAACCCAAACTCGTAATTTAGAACTTCTGATTCAGATCGGGCTTGGGTTGAGCTTACAAGGTCATTCCCAAGCCTGACTCAAATCCATATATAATTTTTTTGTTACAAATTTGGTTATTAAATTAAATAGAAAAAAAATATAAAATAAGCCTAAACATATTTAAATTTTAAATATAATTACATTATTTATCTGAAATCTTTAATATTTAGTAACATTTATTGTACTCAAGTATACAAATTTTATAGAATAAAATATCTTAATGTATAAATATATAATGAAATAAATAAAATATTGTTCAGGTCGGTTCAAGTATTTATATAAACATCAAGATCGATCCATAAAACTTCGAACTTTGACGGGCATAGACTCAAACCTAGATGGACTTGTTAAAAAAATGAGTGTTACGTATATCCAATAGTTTCTTGTAAGGAGTGGTTCACCCCTTTCAACTCAAATCATATGTATATAATTTTGTTCTTCATTTATAATCTCAATGGATGAAACTAAAGAAACAGGCATCCATTTGGCTATTCAACACCCCCTTACATGCTAGCAATCGAATCGCTTGTAGTTCTTCTCCACTTCAATTTTTTCAATCGCTCGGAGGAAGTGTAAGATATTTATTTCATTTCATGTAAATCGTGTTGGAACCGAAGAAAGGAGGATAAGAGGAAAAATGCTGATAGCTTTTTGGCCAAAAATGGTTACTCGGCCCACCAAAATTGACACCTTTTTCAACAGATCTTCTAAGCCATTTCTAGCTCCAAAGCTTCTGCTCCCCTCCAAATCGAGAACCCATTTTAGCTTCAAATCTAATTTCGGTTGTGATTGCATAAAAAAGGAGATTGCTCAGGTATACCCTTCTACTTCTTAAATCAGATTAATTTTACTCTTCATCTTTATCTGTTGTTTAGGGTCTGTTTTTGAGCTCCATTTTGGGGGCTATGCAGAAACTTCTTTGAGATTGGGGTGAATTATTTCACCATTGTTTATAATGTAGTAGACAGAGTCATATTATGTTGGATTTAGAGTATTGAGACTATGTGAATGTTCAATTTGCATCTTGTGATGATTCATATCTGCTCAACTAATGTGAATCCCAATGGAGTTTTCACGAATCAGGAACTTGCTCTAGATGCTGATTTTGCATTTCGGTGTCTGATTCTGATTGAGGGGTTTGGTTTGCACTACCTGCTTGATTTGTTTCTTTCAAAACAAAAATATAAACATAGTCAAATTATATTGATTTTGGATGAACTTAAGCAGGGATTTTCAGCACTTCCATCGGATATTCCATGGGAAAGAGGAGACACGTGGATCATTATGGCAATGTATATGTTGAGTTTGCATATTCCTTTGGGTATTGGAGGCTTATCTATTGCTGCCTATCTCTTGCATCGCCCTGTCCTTCATCCACAAACTCAAGTAACTCTTTCCTTCCTGTTCATATTTCTATGAATCGACTACCCGGCTTATCTTCGATTGAATGTTTGTTTTTTTGTAATGCAGGTGCTTTCTCTACTTATCATCCAAATTTTTGAACTCGCTGGGGCTTTGATTTTGCTTCGGTTAACTGCCAAGACAGAACATGAGCTGTTGAGTTTCTTTAATTCCGTTACTTTATCAAAGGAGAGGAATCCGATGTTAGCTTCTGCACTAGGTTTCGGGTTCTTAATCGTATTGGTATTTATCACATCTGCTGCTGCTGATATGTTATTCGGGGCCAAGGTTCGTTATCTGTTTTCAGGTTTCGTGTTACAGTTGTGTGTATCTGACTGCTTCTTTACTCAACATTTGTAGGATGTAAGCATCCCGATTTTGAAGGAGATTCTTGCGAGCAGGAGCAGCAATGTATCAAAAACTGCTTGTTTTCTTGTCTATTGCGTAATAACTCCGATACTCGAAGAAATTATGTACAGGGGATTTCTGTTGACATCTCTCGCATCCACGATGACCTGGCAGAGAGCGGTTTTTCTAAGTTCAGTTGTTTTCGGCGCGGCTCACTTCTCTGGTGAGAGCTTTTTCCAGTTATTTATAGTTGGTTGTGTTCTAGGATGTTGTTACTGTTGGAGTGGAAACTTGAAATCTTCCATTGCTGTACATTCTTTGTATAATGCTGTAACACTGATTATAATTCTGGCATCTTAAATTCAACTTAAACCATCTTCAAACATTTAACAATGTGGAATATGGTTAAAAAAATTAAATAAAGATGCTAGGAAATAATAAAACATGATTCATTATTTTTATCAATTTTGTTTTGTTGCAGATGCTTTTTCTAATTTAATTATTTATGAATGCATGGTGTGATTTTGCAGTTGATGTTACCGAATATCTATTTGCTGGTAATTTTTTCTCCAAAATAACTAAACATTGTTGAAAAATTGAAAGACGAGTTCCGAATTTGACTTTTCCTGTTTTGGAGTAACAATTTTATGAGGTGTTTTTACTTTTTATACAATTAGTAGTTGACTAATCATATTTAAAGTTTAAATTGTTTGAGCGGTAGCTATCGTTTAGAATCAACGCCGTAAGATCATGAACAAACCACCCGATATTAGCCACGTGTACATCCCACATCATGATAAAATTGTCTATTTAAATACCAGCTCTGGTTAAGCTTTCTCAATCTAAAATACCCGTCCCAGAGATTCAAAATATTATTCTCAGATGGCCGGAATTGAGCAGCAGGTGAAAAGGCGAGCAAAGGAGCTCAAGGTTCTGTTCAGAAAAGGAGTGAAGATCGTCAGAAAGTTCAGCAAAAAAGGATGGAACAAAGTCAAGCATATGAAGCGTTGATTAGGTTTCGATTATCTTCTTACATTGATTTGTTTCTTTGAGATTCGCGCTGGTGATTTACAGGAAATGATGTTGATGTAAAAAGAAGCCTTAATGGTTGAAGAATGTTTTAATTTAATTCTTGGATACCATATCTCAATTGTTGAATTGGAGTTTTTTTTTACATGAATTCGAACAATTCCAACTACGATTTTTATACAGGAATTTGCGGTCAATAAATTGCATAACAGAAAGCATACAAAATTTATTTGCCATTCGATCGTCTTAATAGATGAGAACTTGTCCTAAAAAGTTGCACTTTCAAAATTTTCGTTTCAAAAAATCATCAATTTAATTATCAATGTCACATGCCAACTGCTAATTGAAAAGTGATATAAAAAATTGATGTATTTGAAAAGTGAAACTAACCCTAACGTATTATTGTGGAGCATTTTAAACAGTATCTGACACATTAAAAGTTCAAGATAATAAATAACTATTTTGAACAAGTTCAAATGTGATAAACGTATTAACTCTGCATTTAAAAACTATATTTCATTTCGTTCTACTTTGTTGATCTTTATTAATAATTAGGACTCTTTTGGGAATCCTTAGAATTAAAATTATCCAATGTGTTATTTGGTGTTTTTATTAATCATAGATCAATATCTACAATGGATTTTTTTGGTACATATCTTCAAAGGAATTAACAATACATAACATGGAATTCACCATACACATAATTACATTACCTACACCAATCAACCATATAATCCAACCTGCATTAAATATAACTTTACATTGACCAGTGTAAAGAGTAAATTTGACTATCCAACTAGTATGGTCCAATGCTTGTATATTGTACGGGTAATATAGTTTCGTATTCGTAAATTATCTACAAATTATAGTTACTTGCAAATTGATTTGATTAAAAAAATATGGAAACAAAATATCAATTGATTCATCCATCAGAAAAATATATATTTAATGGTAACAATAAAATATTAGTTTTATGTTTTGCTTACAAAAATTTCATAACATATAGTTTTATTTAAGTTGAAGTGCACATATGAAGTTCTCCAATTTATTTTGTTTTTAAAATAGGCTGATACAAATTGATGCGTAAGTTATGGTGCCACCACATTGAAATCCAAAATATATAAACAAAAAAGAAAAGTTGCATTTTTTTTATTTATATAATAATTTAAGTTTAAAAATTGTTATTTTTGTGTCGTTTTTGTGATTTACAATCAAATTTAAATTAACAATCATGCTGATCTAATGACCACACCTTCTTCTAAAATTAAACAAGAAGGTGAAGATTTTGGGTTCAAATCACAAGTTTTTTAAATATTAAAAGCATTCATAGTTCTTTTAAAATAACATTAATGAAGAATAAAGTAATTTTAGTTTTTAAGAGTTAAAAGTATCATGACTATGTCTAACCCATTATTTCTAAACTCTATTTTTACAGTTTTTACTATAGTTGCAATAGTAATTTCGCTTCAACTCAAAACCTTAATTTTCTTCTGATCTTTACAAAAATTTCTTTTTATCGATCAATATTTTATTATTATTATGTTGTTTTTGTTATTATTTTAATAAAAATATCCAAATTATTAATATTATTATAACAATATAATCTTTCTAATGTTTTATTATGAAATATTGTTAGAGCTTTTAATTCATTTTATTTTTACCATATCATTTCTAATTAAAAATACTCAGTTATATTTGAAATTAATTTATGTAATCATAGTTTAATAATTAAATAAAATAATTATTATTATAAAAAATAAAGTAATGAAATTAATAATTTCATATCTATAAATTATATTTAATAAATAAAATTAAAATATTCAACTTTATGTTATCCAAACATAAAGTAGAGTATAAAATACATCAAGTTTGAAATAACTCATACTTTACTTTCATTTTTGAAATTAAAATTTGGAGTAGATTAGGAATTACCTTTACTCCAAAAAAAAATTACTCTATAAATAAAATCCCTAATTTCCTAATTTTTTAATCAATTCAATCCAATAATTTCCATCTCGACCGTCCATTCTAAACGCACTTTCAAGGCATTAATCGAGCGGCCAATTTTGAAGGAAGTTGATGCATTCTCGCAGCACGTGATCAATGTATTTGGATAAAATCTCTAATTATTACAAAAACAGCGCTGATAAAATAAGCAAATTTCGGTTAAGAGTCGTTTTACGTGTTTTCCTCTCATCTTCGTTCCCTCTTTCCCTCTGTTGGTCAAATTTTCCCTCTGATTTTCTCACCATTTCTCGCTTCATTTTCTCTTTGTCTAGACTGCTTTGAAATATTTTTGCTCGGGCACAAATGGAGATGTCAATGGAGGATTCGTCCGCCTATGCTCTTATGCTTTCCATGGCTCGCGTCTCCCTTTCTGTCGCTGTTCGAACTCGACGGTCTCTACCGAATTCTCCTATACCCACCACGATACGAATATGTAAAGTTGCAAACTAATTGGTTCACACTTATTTTCGAGTTATTTCTTCGCTGTTATATCTTAATTTTAGTATTGTTCTGGATATAAGTTTCTGTGATTTTAGGTTTTTCTAGGGATTTTCCGGTTTCGAATCGGTGTTATTAGGTGTTGATTTAGTTGTCTCTGTGGAATTTTAGCGCAATTGAGTGTTCGCGTGATGTTGTTTTGTAACTGGAACTTCTTAGGGTTTGGTGTTTTCCTGGAATTAGATTTGTTTTCATAATTGTCAATCTAAAGGGCTTCAGTGGAACTATTGGAATTTTCGTTTTAGGGCTTGGGGGATTAATTTCGTGAACTTTTCAATCAAGTAGCTGTATCATTTGTTTCCTGGAGAATTACAAGTGAATTGGAGAATTCTGGTTTTGGGAAATCTAATAATCTGGTTGGAGAAAAGTGTTCAGTTGAGTTAGTTTCTGGATGGCAGGAAGGTGTGAATTGGGATTTCGAAAGACAGGTGCTTGTAGTTTAAAGGAGCAATTGGCTAGAAGTACTCTGCATAGTGTTCGATCGCAAGGACACCCTTATGTGGAGCTCCGCGAGGATGGGAAGCGCTTCATATTTTTTTGTACTCTGTGCCTTTCACCGTGTTATAGTGATTCAGTTTTGTATGATCACTTGAAGGGCAGTCTACACACTGAAAGGTTGGCAGCTGCTAAGCTTACACTGTTGAAGCCAAAGCCATGGCCTTTTAGTGATGGTATTCATTTCTTTGACTATTCAAGTGACAGTGGAAAACAGTTAGACATGAGGTACGGTAATCAGACTAGGTTGTTGCAGTCTGAAAACAATCTAGCTATTGTGCAGTATGGAGGTGGTGGAAATGTGGAAGGCAATAAGGATTTGAATGGCAATGGAGGAACATATGATCTCATAATCCCCGATGTAGTTGTCAAGGATGAAATATCAAATTTGAAATCCCGGTTTTTGGGTTGTGGACAAATTGCTGCAAGGTTCTTTAAGAAGGGAAAAGTGTCAAATGAGATTATAAGGATTTGGTGTGAATGGTTGGGGAAAAGTAGTTCTGATGAGGAGGACAGGGCTAAGGTTTTGGATCATGAGTTTGGTATTGTTACGTTTTCTTACAATTATGATTTGGGAAGAAAAGGGTTGCTTGATGATGTGAAATTGCTGCTCTCATCTAGCCCGGAGAATGGTGAGGGGGCTAATAAGAGAAGGAAGAAATCTTTTTCTGACCCAGAAGATATCAGCGAGTCTCTGAGTCATCAGTACGATTCATCTAGTGAAGGATCTTCTGCTTCAAATGGTCGTCGTAGATTTCTATTGGATCAACTTGATGACCAGCTTCTGAATTCAAGGTTCATAACAAGCAAGACTGTAAGGCGAGAATTGAGACGACAGCAGCGCATCGCAGCGGAAAGAATGTGCGACATTTGTCAGCAAAAAATGCTTCCTGAGAAAGATGTAGCAACTCTTGTGAACATGAAGACAGGAAAACTTGCATGCAGTAGCAGAAACGTCAATGGGGTAACAATTTCCTATATTGCCTATGGTTCAATTTGTATCTTCTCTGCTATGTTTTGTATTTTGTTGAACTGCTTAGTTCCCCTTGGGGCCTCATATTTTTTCAGAAGATGAATTGTTTTTCACTAAGTTGAGTGAAACTGAAACCATACCTAGTATAATTTTCACATGTAGGCTTTTCATGTATTTCACACGTCCTGCCTCGTACATTGGATACTTCTATGCGATTTTGAAACTGTGAAAAATCAACCAATTGGTCTGAAAGGGAGACGAAGATCTAAGCGAAAGAATGGAACTAAGGCCAGTAAAACAAGAAAGATGAAAGCTTTAAATAACCAAATTGAAACTGCATTCTGCCCTGAGTGCCAGGGCACTGGTGCTGTCATTGATGGAGAAGCGATGGAGAAGCCAACTATTCCTCTTTCCGAGGTATGATTTCCGTATTTTATTAAGATAACTACAGTTCCAGCCATAGATATCATGTTATCCAGTTCAATTATCAAGTTTCAGTGTGCATATATTTGTTACAAACTTTGCGTGGGAATCCAGAAAATTGTTTTCGTGAAAATTTCATCTGCCATCATTGTATCAAATGGTTCTTATCCCTTTTTTCAGATGTTCAAGTATAAGATAAAAGTAAGCGATGGGCGGAGGGCTTGGATGAAAAGTCCTGAACTGTTGCAGAATTGCTCCATTGGTTTTCATTTCCCTTTCGAGTCAAAAAAACCCATCCAGGTTCTTTTTATTCTTCTTGGAGAACATTTTCATACAAAGTATACATTTAGGTCATATTTGTAAACTTTCATCTTAATATATTGTGCACAGGAAAAGGTTATGCCTCTCAAATTGCTGCATTTCTACAAAGCTGACGAATGAACATAATTCAGGCGGAACCTTGCAATTTGGATGTAAATGTTCATCTTTAACATAGGTTTTGTCACAAATTCTGGAAGTAAATCTCACTGACCCTTTCGAAGAACATGAAATTAGTAATTTTCAGGCCATATACATTTTGTGTATAGGCGTCATATATGATGGAATAAGCATGATGCTGAATATAAGCTGTACGTTGCAATTGCATTGCTGACTGATATTTTTCTGCTTTGTAATTAAATTGTAATTTCGAGTCAAGTCATGTGCATGGACAAATTTATCAAGTTTATTTCTGTGAAGTCATTGCTAATCACTAGTAATCAAATGCATGGAAGCAGTTATTCATATATTCCAATCATTGTATCTTTTTAATGGTATCAGTTTTAAGTCAACTAGTATAGTATAATAGAGCACTTTGTTAGGGTCGAGTACACCTCTTCGTCGGGCGGGGTTTGCGTAACGGAGCAGCAATCCGAGATTTTTACGTGGACTTGTTTGGGACAGCTAGATGGGTACCGTTTTCTTTAGAGGGGTTGTTTTTTGAGCAGGTTGGGGAGTTTTAACGAAGCGTTGGTAGCACCGTTCAATGAGGAGGAGGTGAGGGTGGGTTTGGAGTCGTGTGATGAAGGGAAAGCTCCGGGCCCGGATGGTTTTAATTTCTACTTTTATAGGAGGTTTTGGAGTGTGTTGAAAGGGAGTGTGATGGAAATTTTCAGCAACTTGTTTGAATTTGACGAACTCCCAAATAGCATCAAAACGTCTTTCACGGTGTTAATTCCAAAAATTCCGTGTTCGTGTGAAATTGGCAACTATAGGCCAATTGCTTTGATACATGGGTTATACAAGTTGATGGCGAAGTTGCCGCTAAGAGGCTTCAACCGACTTTTCCGAGTTTGATTTCCGGGAATCAATTTGCATTTGTAAAGGATAGGAGTATTCATGAATGTTTTTTTGTGGCTACGGAGATTATTCATTTGATTAAAGAAAGTGGGCGGGCATGTTTAGTTTTGAAATTGGATTTCCGGAAAGCATACGATAGTGTAGCTTGGCCCTAGATTGATGATGTGCCTTATGCAGATGAGCTTTCAAGAGAAGTGGATTCGGTGGTTGTCGAGTTGTAGGGACGGTTTGACTATTTCTATTCTTATGAATGGGTCCCCGGGAGAGCCGATTGCGATTAGTCGGGGTGAAGCAAGGGGATCCATTGTCGCTGTTTGTCTTCCTTTTGGCAATTGAGGGGCTCAAACTGTTGGTTGACGCATGCTTTAGGGAAGAGATTTTGCCGGGGTTTCGAATTGATGGCATGGAGATGGACTTTTCTTTACTTCAATTTGTGAATGACATTAAATGTTTCTTAACGGCGGATGAGTCGCTACTTTCGATTTTCATTAGGATTTTGCAATGTTTCCAAGTTATCTTGGGGTTGCATATTTACTTTCACGAGAGCTCAATTTTGGGAATTTATGTGCATGAGTCCTTAGTACATAAATGCGCGGAGTTAGTGGGGTGCAAGGAGAAGAAGTTTCCGATTATATACCTTGGTACTCCGCTAAGCACTAAATCTATACCGATTTCGATGTGGGATCCATTAATAGTCAAGTTTCAAAATAGGCTTGCAAGTTGGAAAGAGCAATGCCTATCTTATGCCTGAAGATTGGTTCTTATCAAATTGGTACTAGCCTCTATTCCCATTTATTTATCATCATTGTATAAACTTCCGAATGTTGTTAATGATAAGTTGGTTTGTCTCCTGCGAATTTTTCGTGGAAAGGTGATGCGTCAATGAGAGGCATTTGCAAGGTGAGTTGGGACACTATTTCTCTCCCGATATGCTTAGGGGACTATATGTTCGTGACTTTAAGCTTATGAATTGTAACCTTATTTTGAAGTGGTTATGGAAGTTACGTGTCGGCAATAGTGATTCTGTTTGGTTTTAATGTGTGTTGGGAGGTATGCTTTTAGATCTTGGGCGGACCTTTGAGTGATGGATAGGGGGGCTGTTTCACATATTTGGTAGAGTATTATTGCGTGTTGTATGAAGAATGGAAGGTTTTGGGGTGTATTCTTGAAAGGGGCGGCGGTTCGGGTTTTAGTGGAGGAGAATGCTTGTTTTGGTATGATAATTGAATCTCTAATTGTTCATTGAGTGAGTTGTTTCCGGATTTGTTTCCGTTATGTAATAATAAATTTTGCACGGTAAAGATGGGATGCAACATCTTGTTCGGGGAGCATTGTTTCAAGATGCTGTTTTGGAAGAGGAATTTACATATTTCGACTAGAGAAAGATGTGATGAGTTGAATGTTTGGATCGCTCAAGCGTGCTCTTCTCTTTTTGATTGCAGGGCTAGTATGGTGGGGAATCAGCCGCGTTTTTCTTCCCATGCCGATATGGTGAGGTGGATCGAAGGCGAAGCGAGAGTATACACGACTTCGGCCTTTTGTTTGAGTTATTTTAGCGACCTCTACATATCGGATAGGGATGTTGATTTTATGGTGATTTGGAATCTTGCATTCTTCCGGAGGTGCAGTTTTTTGGGTGGCTTATGCTTCCTGGAAGGTTACCGACCAAATTATTTTTATCGTCGAGAGGCTACCTCGGGGTGGGGGATGCGGTTTGTTCATTCTGTGATAAAGTGGAATTGATGGAGCATGCCTTATTTCATTGTGTTGAGAGTTATAAGTGTGGGTGTCACTTGTTTTAGCTCATGGGAATTGCGAGGGCGGTGCCTAATTCAGGATATGGTCTCCTTTCTTATTGGCGGTCGCATTTTCATAATGGTCCGAAGAGAGACTTTGATACGGCTATTTAGTTCGGTCTCGCTTGGGTGATTTGGAAACGTCGGAACGTGTTCAAGGGACGACTAGTGTGCGAAGATCTTGTTTTGTCTACTATTTACTCTAGTTGGTTTATTTTCAAATATAAGGGGAAGTCCCCATGTTTTGTAGTCTCGGATTTTTTTGAATTCCCCGAATTTATTCCTTTGTAATTAACTTAATGGTCTCTCATTGAGATCATTGTTTTAATCTATTTTCCCTTGGGTGATGTCTTGCCACCCCTTAGGTTTTTTAAAAATAATACATTTACTATGAAATATGATATTCTAGGATAAAAGATTATTATTAATATTTATTTTAGATAACCATTTATACAATTCACAAAAATTTGTAAAAACTAACAAATTGATAGAATCGAAAATTCTACAAAATTTTAGAGGGTTCAGCTCCACCGAGAATTGTGGTATACTCATTCGTGAGAGATTTTTATGCTGATAAAATGAGATTCTAAGTTTATATAAAATAATTAATTGCGCATTTTATTCAAATTATATTATTTTTGTTGAAAATAATTTTTATCCGGCATATATATTTTTTAACATATTATCTCCAATAAATATCGGGAAATATATTGCTGGAAAGTAAAAGTGCTGAAAATTAAATCCATACATTCCGGTTAGTAGTTAGTATATTGATTTCATTATTTTTGTTAATGAGGTAGTGATTACAACGAGAATTTACATATTTTACAAAAATAACAAAAACATAAAATGACTAACAAAAATCACACTATAAAAGTAATAATCACATAAATCACTAAATATTGAACTCTTGGGCTCAATAATTCGGTCATTACTTCAATAAGTTCAAGAATAACTCAAATTTCGTCAAATACTTTGTGTTACACCTTCAACCCCAAAATTTTAACATAAAGAATAACACAATATAAAAATTGTTAGTATATGCTTAAAAATGGTATGGAAAGTAAAAAAGTATTAAAAAGATCATAAAAAGGAATTTAAAGTACATTATCTCCGGGTTTACTTGTCTGATTGTGCTAAATGACTTGAGAGTTGATTTAGAACCGATTTATTTGTTAAGGAATGACTATGAGACGACTTTGAAATTTGGTTACAACAAAGACAATGATCAAAGACAACAGCGAAGATGACACATATCTAGGATCTCGAAGATGAATAGAACTTAAAGAATATGACCAATTACCACTTAGAAATAGATGACTAATCATCAACTTAAGAGGAATCAAGGGACATTTAAGGGTAAGTCATGAATGGCCTTTTGTGAGTTAAGTCTCTGTTATAAAGGGGAACAGGCAGAGTATAAAAATTACGGCCGTGGTTTTTTTATCGGGGGTAAAATTACGATCGTAATTTTGACTGACCTTGATTAAATTTAATATACGAGTTTATCTTCTAACACAAGTACAATTTACGGTCTTAATTTTACAAAGTAAAATCACGGTGGTAAATTTACCACGAAATCTAATTGGTTTATTGTAAACTCAGTAATAAATTATTGACATTTGATAAAATTACAGCCGTAATTTTGTCAATTTATAGGTGAGATTGGGTAAATCGTCATGATTACCCCAATCATTGCTAATTTTTGCAAATATACGATGCTAAAGTTACCCGGTAAAAATACGGCCGTAAATTCGCATGATAAATGCTGATATATGAATTGTGAATTTGACACTGATATAGGTCGCAAAATCACGGCCATGGTTTTTCTCTAGTTGACTAAACTTTGATTTTCAAATTTTGAAATTCGACAAATTTTTTGGAATGTGAATTTTTGAGATTTGGACTTCTGATCCTAACGGAGGACAATCTAGCTCTATTTGCCTGTCATTAGTCATGACCATGACACAAATATAATTTGTTCATCGGGTTGGGCAGACTCTACCCTTGCATGCCAAAAATTTTGACCGTAAGGAAATTTTTTTTTGCGTATGTGAAACAAACAAAAGTATAGTGTGCGTGTATGAACAATATTTCTTAAACCAATGTAATTCCGAAACAGGCTAAATTTGCTCATTTAAAATGAAGTTAGCGCAGTAAAATTTGAAAATCAAGTAACGAGTGATAAGGTTTTAGCTATGAATAAAAACATGTCAAGACCCTATAGAAAATGATCCTTTGTTTCTTATGTTGAAAAGAAGATAAAATAAATTAATCCAAATAAATCTTGTGACAAAATGAGAGAATACTCGTTAATTGAGTCAGTGTGAAATGTGTGGAATAAAAATTAATTGTGTGACTTTGGTGAAATCTTTTGGTCCGCTCATTTTGAAAAAGGGGTTAAAAATCATATGAGAACGTAAGATATGAAAAGAGAGATAACAAATGATGGGAAACAATACAGTGGATATCTACTAATCACATGTAAATTGGGTCAGAGTTTAACAGTTGGGGTAAAACATTCGGAGCAATCCATCGAATTTCAACTTTTTAGTGGCAACTGGAATCCTTTCCTAAAACTTCTCATTTTCCCTGGTTTTGTAAATGCAATTAAGCATTAATTTCCTTTCTATTGTCCTGTGCAATTCTCATAGCCTCTGGATTTTTTAGCTTATTTTCTCTCTTACAGACATTTTGATGGATGCTAAAGCAGACGCAGCAACTTACTTGCCTTTGCATGGATACCTTTTCACATGTTTTTCAACTTCAAGCTTCCTATCTACACAACAGATTGAAGTCCTGCAACGTGACTTAGTAAGTACTTAATTAATCTTACATTCCGTTTGGAATGAAAGACCGGGGTTTTTTCAATTGAACGAAAGAGATGCAGAAAATTGAGTTTTTCCAATTTTCCCTTCCCAGTCATCAAAATTGACAATTGACTAAAATCTCCTCATATTGTTAAAGTTTCAAAACCTCGTGCCTCCTAAAAACATTAATCACATGATACTTCTTTTTTAAGTTCATTGTTCCAAAAATGTGTCAAGAATTCTGATTTGGGAACTATTTTCCAATGTATTTACATCTTCAAAGAAAAGTAACCAATAATGTTGACAAGATGAAAATGTAATTGGAATTAATAACATATATAAATAGAAGAATCTTTTATTGAGACTATCATAAAATGTCAAGTTGGATAAGAAAGTGATATTCTACCAAATTTGGAATTTGATTCTAATAGCGTAATTGACAATATTTTGAACTCATTTCAAAACCCAATAAGATTGCTTTCATTTGGTGGCTTTATTAGCTTATCAAAGGCTAATATTATGTTTTTAATTTAGTATTTATTTTGAGTAGGGTACCTTTAGTTGCCTTCAACAAATTATTAAAATGTTCTAACCACAGCTATATCGATTCTAATATAATATAATACTTTTCTTTCATTAAAATTTTTTGATAATTTATTCAAATTTTGTTGGTTTAATTCTTACTCAACTTCTAAATATATAAATAATTAGTATTAGTCGGCATGATCTTTTAATTAACTAACACCTTCTTTATATAAAATGAAATTGTCTTTTGAATGAACAATTGAGCATTAATATTACAATAAAAGCCACAAATGTCGTAGCATTGTAGTTGAAGTCAAATTTATAATTTTATATGTCATAATTTAAGTCACATTAAATTGAATACAATTTTTTATTTGTAGTAATATTAAGTGTAGCTCCATTGCATAAGTTTCAATAAGAAAACAAAATTTTATAGCATTGTTTTTCTGAGCTAAGTTTCAAATTTACTTTTCATTTAATTCAACACCTAATTTTAATCAATTCAATTGGAAACGAATATTTCTTCTGGTGTCGAAAGTTTAACATTTAACTCAATACTTGTATGCTCTCTTATTTATCATTTTTAAATATCAATGCAACATTTAATATTTTTTCCTAATTTACCCTAATATTAATTAAGAAATAGATTAATTATAAATGGAATAATAAGGTAACAATTAAAAAAGAAAAAAAATTATAACTAAGTACAATAGATAAATTAATCATTTCAATGGTGTAATAAATATTTTATTACTTTTGATAAAATTCCTAGAATGACAAACTTTAAACACCGGAGAGAGTACTTATTACAAATAAAATTACATAAAATTGGTTTGGTTATGCTTTCCTAAGCTACTTTTTTGAAAATCTCTACTTTCAAGTTTTTCTATTAGTAATATAGTTGATTTTGAAAAAAAAATGAAACAGTTACTGGTTAAGTAATATGAAAGGTCAAAATATATTACTCAAAACTAAAATTTGAAATTCTATAAAAAATTTATGAAATCAGTTTATTAATATAGTAACTTGAAAAATAATGCCGCATAATGTAACAATGCTTGAAACTCCTAAAAATCTTATATTTGAAAGTTTCTCCCATCGTGGGTTGTGTCTGCCTTGCCCGCCACGTATTAGGTGTATAACATCATGGCTTTATCTAAGCAAAGTTCAAATTTATTTATTTATTCATTTACTTTCTGATAAAAACATGTTACATCAGTTCCAGCTAGACCAATATTATTACAATAGTAGTTAAAGTAAATGAACTCTAATGTTTTGTAATAAACGGAACTATTTTAGGGTCTTGTTAAGTATTTGATCAAGAAAAATGCTACATAAGTTGAATAAAATGCTCAATAATGATAATCAAACACATTGAACTGTATGTATGACTCACATGACACTATTTTTTTGAAGGTGATAAAAAAATATAGTAATTCAAGTTTAGGAAATATATATATATATATATATAGATAGATAGATCATATGTGATCTTGTTAAGCATATAAGATAGGTGGTTGTCAAAATAAGAGAAAGCACAAGAATACACAACAAAATAAGAAGAAACAAATCCTGGTGAGTGACTTATCAGCCTGCATGACATGCCTTCTTAGCCTGGGACTAGCGCTTCTCGCGAGGTTGTATGAATCCGGGTAGCTGTAAATGTTTGTAAATGAATCACCAAACACCCTCGCGTATATCATTTCTCCCAACATTCCTACCATAGGATCGGACATGGTCGATGCCGTGACATGCGGGCCGTAGTATCGCCGCGAATAGCTACGGTTGGATGAACGAGACGACCTCGGCGAATCGAATCCAAGTGGTCTTCTTGGGATGATTATGCCCAAATTCGGAGCTTTGCTTTTCGAAGGTTTTGCAGTTTGGCCTCGGCCGAATAGCGGGACTAAAGCGCCCTCTGAAACTTCAGCCTTGCATACTGGGCATTGCTGCGATTGGTCGATTTCGGTCTGAAAGTGAAGCCATTTGTAAATACAAGGCCAGCAGAAGAGGTGACCGCAGAGTGTAACCACTGGGTCCTGCACAAAATCCAGGCAAATATTGCAATCAAATCCATTTGAAATGCTTTCATCTCTGCTAGATTTCTTAGTTTCTTCTGTGTACTGCTCTTTAGCTATTGTGTCCATTTGATCTGAAAGCATAAACAAAGGCAAGCAAACAAGTTAGGTTCCAATCACTGATTTGACCAACACAAGTTGCAATAATCTACCCTACTTAATTGACATATAAGGCTGAAAATAGTAGCTAGCTAGAGCCACGCAAAATAGACCACCGCCCACCTCTATACATGCAAGTTGATTGTATTTATTAAACCAAGGGTCCTCACGTATATTATACCTTCAGACATATTTCAATTAAGTATGCAATAAAAAAATAATACTCATGGAAACATTACAAATTGTTTGTTACATTATGCAAATGATATTTTGATAGCAACCAAAATCTTTCATGATTCATCTATATCTTAAATTTTTTTAAAAAAATTAAAAATAAATAAAAATTCATATCGTGTTGACCTCGACAGATTGGACTAAATTTTATGTTGTTTGTATTCCTTCGTATTTTACAGGTCTTCCTGTGGGTTACAACAGCTTACCTACTTCTAATGTCATTAAATTATCAGTCTTTTTCTACAGGTGGTGAATTATTTATCAGTTCAATTCAAATCCGACCTGACTGTTGGAAAATATCAACAGTCTTCAATGTGTCGTAATCTTAGCGGTCATGGACCATGACCACTGAAGAAGGTCTCCAAGTTCCGGAAAACGAAGTTCAAAAACAATTACTCGAGGACAAGGGAGAGAACTCTTTAAATGGAGGTACTTTGAGCCAACAAAACACTGAAATTTCAATTTAAACATGCAAAGAAAATTCTTGTTTATATGATATACCAATACTACCCATAAATCTACCTTTCTGTTGAAGGGTAGATGCATTAACTTCTGTTTTAAGGAAAATAGATCACCCAATTGAATATTGATTCATAATTGAGGCCTGAAATGGAACATCATTACTTCTAATAGATCATCAGCCACATAAATAAATGGTGTAATACGATAATGAGTACCAATTTGAACAATCAAGTCATTGTCAGCAATAATATCACTATAAATGTGGAAGAAATTTTCATCCATTAGTATATCATTTATGGCTAGATGACAGATCTAACTAATTATCAAAGAAAAAAAAAGATGACAGATCTAATTACAGATACAAAAATGATAAGAGTAACACAAAGATAAACTACTGTTTGTGGACTAAAGCTATGATTCAGAATAGGTCAAAGAAGAACAGCCGGAAATTATGTTGGAAAGAAAACAAAATTTCATGCCACATATTTTTTATGATAAGTGATAACGTCACTCTCTCACAGAAAGATACAAACTTTCCTTTGGGTTTTCAGCAAAAAAGTCTTGTGATCACCGATCAATTGGTGAACAAAAAAACAAAAAAGATAAGAAAAGATGTTGCTGTTAGTTCCAAGTACCAACAAAAGTGAAAGCAACATCCATCACACAGTAAGAGTTTCAAATTCAGTAATGCCATCAAAGACAATTAAACCCATCAAACTCCCACAACCAAATTGCCAAACATAAGAAAACTAGTAATTTTCCACCACCCACCCAACCAACCACCGGAGAAAGGCCAAACCCATAAATTCCAGAGAATTCCGGCCAAAAAGCTTTTTCCGAGGAAGAGGCTCTTAGTCTTATGGTGCTAGCAACTTCATCAATGCATTTACATCTATACCATGATCCAAAAAGCTTGATAGGGAATCAATTTGTACAAAGAATTTTGGGATAAGTAAAAATAATAAAGTAGAGAGCAGAAGACAAACAATTCTTTTCTTTTCTATGAGGCAAATAAACAAACACTTAGAAGGCATGACTTTGTTGATCAATTACACCACCCACCGAGACATAAATAGATTAGAGCACGTGCAATCATGTAGGAACACATACACTTTTAATAACTACTTAGTCTGTACATAAAAAAGAGTTTAAAAGTTCCAAGAACCCAAGTCCAAGAAAGAGCTTTAAAACGTACCAGAAACACACTTACTGTCGAGTTCATGAAACAAGAAGCTAACGCTATAGGCAAAAACAAAGCAAGATCTGAGCTTTCAGTCACACCAGTAACAAACGAGCTCAGAAATCAAAGCGGTAAAACAAGGAAGAGGTAGAAAGCAACATACCAAGAGAAAACAGAGGACTGAGTGATTGTGTGATGTTGAATTCAAAATTTCAAAATTAAGAAAAAGTCTGCTACGTAATTACAAGCTCTGAAAGAGAGAGAAAATGATAAAGAAAGAAAAGAGGAAAAGGAGAGGAACAAAGAGAAGAGATGATAACACGTTAATGGCAGAGAGAGAAAAGAAGCAAAGGTGAGACTGAAAGAGACGAAGAAGAAAGAAGAATTGTTTGAAGGCTTATACTCGCGCGTTACTTTCCCAATTCATTTTTTTTTTTATTTATTTTTGTCATTTTCTCCTTTTAGTTTATGAGCGTTTTTTATAAAGCAAATAAATAATAATTATAAGAAAATATCATGTCCCAAAATGGCGAATTATATTTTTTATTTGTAAAGTATGGTAAATTAAAATTATGACAATATACAATAATTTGAGAATCTATGCCAATATGATATTCTTACAAAAAAAGGGTTTGAATACAATGATCCTAAAGAACCAACTAATCTAGCAAGAAAGGAAATTTACAAAATTGAAAATAAGGAGTCGATAAGGGGATATGACATGGATTAGATTCATGAGTATAATTTTGAATGGTAAGACCATTAATGTAGTTGGAACTGTTGTATAAAATCCCTCTTACAAAACAAAAAACTATAATTCAATATTTGTTTACTCTCTCTATTACGTGTATTTATAAATCTGTCATATACTTGCATACGGGAAAAAAAACCTCGTGTTGCACTCATCAACGGTGTACACACACGGGGAAAAAAAACCTCGTGTTCCTAAATAATGCACCAATCTCCTCGAATTTCTGATTACAAAAGGACAAAATTGACATCCTAGTAGTAGAAATGTATAGTCCATTGCAATAAAGTAGAGGAGCAAAATAACCTTAAAGTCAGCAATAGATTGAGCGAGGATACTCAAACATCATGTCCTTCATGTTACATGACTGGATGAATATAGTGAATGATAGAAATATAAGAAGATACCTTCTATAGAGAGTCTACTCCAACCCGCCATTGAGGCTTAGCAACTAATGCTCACACCAAATACTAAAACATAAACACAGCAGCCCAGGAGTAGGACGCTCTGGGTCTAGAAAAACAGCCCCCAATATTCATCCAATCATGTAACGTGGGACATGGTATTCAATAATAGAATTATCCTAAAATGTATAATTCTATCCCTTGATGAAAAGATACTTTTAGAAATGTTGAAACAGTCCAATAGATTTGACTATGCAATTGCCCTTGAGTTCATCTATTAAACAGTTTAGCACTTGGCAGGAAAGTGAAGACCATCTAAGAAATCAAAAAATGTGATGTGAAAAAAACCTGTTTTCCTTTGGTTCATCAAGAGACTCAGTAGCTCTTAAGCAAAGGATGGGGTGTAGATTGGTTTTAGGCTGGTTTACTTCAAATAATAAATGTAATAATTTCTAACTACTAATATTTTGTAGCTTCCGAACTCAATTAAATAAATTTAATGAATATAATTTATATAGAAAGTGCGGTCAGGTCAACAAGCTTTGAAAAGAGACAACACAAAAATAATCACTTCACCTAAGCTTGTCCATGAACTCGTGCCTGTGGATAGAATTTTCACTCTCACCCCTCCCATTTACATTCATAAAAGAAGATTGACAAGGAGGAAATGGGAAAAAAAGACCATAGTAACAGTAAATGGAAATTAATAAATGAATTTATTCTTTATTACAAATGTTATAGGAGTGTATAAATACATCTCTTCTGTTCCAAGATACACAAATTTCTCCTCAAAAGAACATTTTGAGATCAACTAAAATTGTGAAATCCAGAAAACAAATAATAGTCCATCAAATGAAAGTACACCAGCAAAATCAATGATAGCTGCCGTAGTGTCTGTATGAATCTTGCTCAAATGAAATAGCATTAGACAGCAACGCAGTCTGCAGTGATCTTCCTTCTGGCTCATGGAGGAATTTATTGTCTTCTATGTATGATTTAATCTCTTCGATGATCGGGTTCAGCTCTGAATCTTTTTGATCTTTCAGCGCCCTCAAAAATTCCTCAGACACAATGTTTAGCATCTTCCTAAACTGAGATTTGTATCTTCTGAACAAAACAAACCCTGCTGCCTGCTCACAATAACATTTTTTAGATTTTTTCTAACTGTACATTGTTATGAAGTTCCGGCCAATCTATACCAGAAAAGATCATGGTTCATTGCTTTGGAATTGTGAAACCATTATGTAAACCAAGAATCTGAAACTGACTTACTTGCAAGAATGAATTCAAGGCATTTGCAGTGTATATATTGGCTGGAAGAGCGTTCAAGAACCTCGCGAGCCATGCCCAACCGTATTTTGCACCATGAATATTCTCAACACCCGGAACTTCTGTCTGCCATTTTAGCAAAATATTGATAAGAGTTGGACAGCTAACATGATAAGTGATTCTAAATGCCTAAATGTCTTCAGTAGGCCATCGTATTTGGCTTCTATACTTGGTAATTTTGGAATGATCTAGCATCTGACCTTACTAACAAATCTGTTCAACACTTCTCTCACTCTATGCCAATTGGCTTGGCAGAAAATAAGCGGAATAAATTACACTAACAGAGTGGGAGATATATTTGATATATCTGCCCCATCATGTCTTATTAGATTATTCCAAAACTCTAAGTAGAGTGGCTAACTAAGACCAAACTGGGAGCTTCTTACAGAAATTTAGGCAAGTACAGGGCCAATATATCGCAATTTGCAGTTTTTTTACAGTGCTAGAGATAGCAGCAAACCTGGACAAGAGCTCCGTAAAGTTTCATGTAGTTTGTAAGTCGCTGGAGATAATCTGTAGTACTTTCCAGTTTTCCATCTTGATCTTGGTACCCCAGAGCTTTATAGTAAGCCTCTTTTGATTGAAAGGCCGACTGAAAATAAACATTCAAAAAGGCATTTAACCTTTCATATAACTTTTATTATGGTATTACAAAAGCATTGCACACCAAATGAAGCTTGACATTGTGCATACACAAATTCAAGTGAGTGAATACCTTAGAGTAAGGTATATGCTTTGGGATAGTGTAGATGCAAGCTTTGTGGAATTCAGCTAGAAGAATATCCATTGCACGTGGAACCTGGTTCACAATTCCATTTGAAGTTGAAAACAATATACCCAGTAATTAGGGGACACGATTATACAAGTTACAGCAGACTTGAATAAATTGAATCCTTCTTCCCTTAACTTCCTAACTTATCTAACCCATTCCCTCGAAGATAAATCTGTGCTAAAAAGCACAACATAAAGGAGGCACAAAGTATACCTGTGCGGTAACTAAAACAATGACGTAGCCACATGCAAAAGCAACACTACTGTCAGGACTTCTGCAAGCTGAAAGGACCTGCGATTATCAAAATATAAAAAGAAATAGTTTATCAAGTTTCTGCATCTGGTGCACTTCCAAGTCAGCAGCAAAGACGTGGCAAATATTATAGATGTATTTTAGTGCATGAATATTGTCTAGTTTTTGCTTTTGTATCATCACTTCAGTTTTCAAGATTTCCTAAGTCATGTAACTGAGGCTGAATGATTAGAATAACAAAGTAGGGCCGGGATATAATGAAATGCAACCCCCTGGAATTTGTAGATAGTTTCACTTCTAAAGCCAAAGCCTAAGTTGGTTCAATTGAATGTTTGTTAGAGATTTGCAACCTAAGCAACCCTTCGTTTTTCCCAACAATTGTTCCCTCTTTAGTCTAAATTTTGCTAAATTTCTTGCCAAATACAATTCGATATGTCTGCTACATCAGCAGTGAATCATTGAATGAACAAAAAGAAAAGAAAAACTTATCTTGAGCACATATAATTAGCATAAACAATAAGGAAAATTAATGATGTCCCTTGTGCAAATTAACCGCCAATTGGAACCGTGGTACTGAATCCGTTGATTCAGAATTTTCATAAATTGTTCGACTTATATAAGAATTCAAGCAAATTCACATGGGCAAGTATAAAGTTTTCACATCTTCGTATAAACTAATGAACAACATGTAAAGAAAGCTGAGGAAAACGTTGGACCATCAATATACCTTCTCAGCGAATGCCGCAATGCTGATGGATTGAGGGCATGAAGGATTATTGAGGATCTTAACAAGTTCAGTAGATTTGGCTCTGCATAGGTCAACTGATAAAATAATGGAAATGGACAAAAACAAACTAAAAGAACACAACAGCTATTGAAGTGACTGGTAATGATAAACCAAAAAGAATATCAACTAAAACAGGAGTCAGATGATTTGGTCTGAATTCAGAATTCAATCTAGTAAATATAAGGCTTGCCTCATACAAATGACAATCAAATGGAAAAGAAATGAACATGCCTAAGAACAAAAATTACTATATTAGAGTCGGGTGTTTCATTTTATACATGCATGATTTACATCAGACAAAACTTCATACCATCTTATAAGTTATGGCCATATAATTATAAGTGTAGATACACATGACATGAAATCTGGGAAACAGAAATTTTTTAAAACAGAAATGGAAGTGCTAAAGCAGAGTTGCCATTTTCATTTGCAGTGTACCATGTGACAACAAACCCAGAGACTAAAAGTATAATATTCACATTAAGACTTCTGCTTTACGCCCTTACCTAACACTGTCTTTGCTTCCCCGTACTTGTCTTATCAACCTAGCAACATAACTCTCGAATTTGCTGAAACCCTAACCAGAAAACCAGTCAGCATGTATCAGAATATACAACTTCTGATACAATTATACAAAAGATGAAAATACATATATAGCAATCACGCCAACAAGTCAAGAATGGGTTAAAAAAACATCTGCATTAATAATCTGTTGTTGAACTAGAATTCTGATTAAACAGGATAGTCTTCCAGTAAAAATAATATTATAAACAAGGCAGTTGAAAATTTTAAAACATTAACACCTCAAATGAAATGACATACCATATTGGGATGTGATTTCAAAGCTTGGTTTTCTTCATCTAACTTTTTAAGCTTTTCTAATCTCTCTATCTCTAACTTAAGAGCACTTTCTGCAGCCTTAATAACAAAGCCTGCCAAAAATTGCTCAACTGAACGTTAGCAAAACTGCAAATCTTAAAACAAACAATTAAAAACGATATTAAAACAGCTACAGAAGAGAAAATGAAATTTCAAACAAATATTAAAAACAAAAAACAAAAACATGCAGGTGATCATTCAAGTATACAACTGAACTAACAATGTCCAAGAAATTCATGAAAATTACCTATATAAGAGGTCAGCAGTAAATAGTCCATTTCTAAAGAACAGCATTCTAATGAAACTTAAAATGTTTGAGTGAGAGTATGTTAAAAGTAAAACAAGAGAAATTAGTTTATTGATTGAAACACAGAATTTAAATAGTCTACTAGGTCCTATTATCCAACATATATTGTAGGAATTGATTTAAGGTGATATCAGAGGATTCCACTTTCCTAGTTTAGATTCATTTAGCTTGTCTAACAAACTAGCAATATCTTTGCTATTCTTGAATATTGAATAATGTACTAATGACTAAAGTATTCTCTTTGATCTCTGATGGTATCAGATCTTTCTCTACACTAAGTCACAGCAATGACCATTTATTTATCGACCATGACCTAGCGATTCTCCAATTTGAGACACCATAAAGCTTCAAACATAGGCCTCAAGTTAACCTTCCAACCAAATAGCCAAGAACGGTTGAGAGATAGCCAATAATTCTTGCAAATCAAAATTTCATTCGTACCAAAGTAGTTAGTAGACCTGATCTCTACAGAATGCTTAAGCAATTAGAGGTACTATTATAAAAGCTCTAAATAGGGTTCGAGTCAAATATAGTTTTAGATATTATATTGTTTCTGAATATATCGGCTATGTTATAAAAAATAATTATAGGTGTAAATAGGTGGATTTTACTTATTCGTTTAGACTCACTAGATAGTTGCTAAAAGGGCCAAAAAGGCACATGGATCCTATTAAGTCTACTATTAGATGTTAGTTCCTACTTCGAGTACATAGAACAGCCTAACAATCAAATAGATAGAAGTGGATGGATCGAATATTTAAGCTTATAAAACTCACATATACGTGTTTTTCTTCTTAAAAATGCATACTATTCTAAATCTCTACAAGAATGTAAAAGAGGATAATATCATAATAAAGAATTTTCTAACAAGTAACAACAGTATAGAAAATTGACATTCAGATAACAAATCCAGCAATACATTAAACATATTACACTAGTCAGTCATAAAACGTTTTCAAAGGACCTAAATATGCTTGCAAGCCTTGCAAACACCAAAAATTAGTGAAAGAATATTAGGTGAGTTCATTAGCATTTTAAAAGAAAAAGGCAGACAAAAATCTCTATAATTTGCAAGCAAAATGTTTCTAGATACAATCAGATGGGAGCAAAAGTATAGCAACTTCGAAAAATATATAACGTAGCTTATATCATGCATTCAAAATTTCAGACAACAAAATATTTTTGAACTTCAAAATGGAACAGAACAGATTTCTGAGTACCTGATGATCCAGTTTTATTGTGACCATCAGATCCGGATCCCACATACTGAAGGTTCTGATTCCCAGCATCCCCTTGTGGGACCACAGCAGTTACCCTTTTTGAAGCCTCCTTTTCTGCAGCTTCCTTTTTTGCAGCTTCCTTTTCTGCAGCTTCCTTTGCTGCTTTCCTTTCTGCTTTTAGAGCAACCATTTTTGCTTCCTCAGCTTTACGTTTAGCCTGAACCAACATAAGGATATTACACTGTTTGAACAACAAGCACACCAAGTAGTAGAAGTGTTAATGACAATTAAAATTCAGCATCTATCAATTAAAAGTGATAGAACCATTTAGTTGGGGACCTAGGGTGAGGTTCTAGCATCTCAAAACTCCCAGGGCAAACCTCCCTCAATGAAGTACTACTTAGAAGTGTGCCACAGAAAAGGCATTAGGCAAATTATAGGCATGCGTTGGACATAGATTGACTTGTCTTATAATTTAATACTCCCTCCATTTCAAAATAACTGTCGCTTTTAGTTTGTTTATCAATACCAAGACGACATTAATTAAAGCAATAAAAATACTTATTTACCCCTATAAATTTTGTTAATTTGAAAGTTGATTGGATACTTTATTCCTTTTGTCATTTCCAATGTGCATTAAATAAGGGTAAAATGGATAAAATTTTTAAAAAGGTGCATTGGAATCCTAAAGCGACAAGTTATTTTGAAATTTTTCTAAAGTCCTAAAGCGATAGTTATTTTGAAATGGAGGGATTTAGAAACAAAACAAAATGAAAGAGTCGGCAGATTGCAAAAGATTTATTGACAGGAGAAGACAAAAAAACAATTGTCTTACAAGGAAAAACCGAAAAAGGGACAGCAATATAAAAATGAATTTTTGCTGTTTACGAGTTGTGATGGAGTTGAAGGTAGCTAAGGTTCTCAAAAGACAATTGTACATGTTCCAAAAAGAAGATGATCGAAGTAATATAAATAGATATTGAGTTTTCAGATTAACTAAGACCATAATTAGAAGATCAGAGTGTCATCAGAAAATTTTCAGTAAATTTGTTTCACCAAGAGGTAGGGGTTTAAGGAAGAAGATTGCGAGCGTAGATACAAACCACATTCACTTGCAGATTTCGTGGTACAAAGTCCAGGGCCAAATCTGAAGGATGCACTATAGATGCCAATGAAAAATAAAATAGAGCGAAATCGCAATGTACAAAGCATCATGTTACTAAAATGACAGCTACATGCTTTACAGAAAGAAATATTCTGAAAAAAACATTACCAAAATGACTTGTTGAATTCGATACCAAGTAAATGGGAAGCTTTGAAAAAAAAACATCAACAGCATAACATTATAAAGAAAATGAAGTTTCTGCTTGCAGAAACAAAAATTAAGAAAATAAATCACCAAATAAAAAAGTTAACAAACCTCTGCTTCCGCCCGAACTCTCTCTTGGTATAGTCTTTCTTCTTGTAAAGCTTTTCTTTTAGCTTCTTCGTGAGCTGCGTCACTCCTTATTCTCCTTTCTTCTATTTGTGATTTAGCTTCATGATCCTGCTGGATAGCGGTCAAGTGGTTATCTAGTGCTTCTGCGCTGCAACATATAAAAATTCTATTATGAATTTTACGATTCTAATTATTCATAGTGTTCTCGAATCAACACGAAAGCCAAGCAATAGATATGCAGTTGCTGCATGAATACATAGTAGAACATCTGCCTGCATACATGTTTGGTGTTTCGAGATACATGTTCAAACTTTAGTGATAACCATCTTTTAAATCGGTAGCTTCCCTTGCACACTCAAGAAGTGGATATTAATTGCTCAGAATTAAGAAGCTCTAAGTCAAGTCTAACTCCAATTTGTATCAGTTGATGCAATCATCCCACTCCATGGTTCATACATATAAGTTTTCAATCAGATATTTCCAATAGGAAAAAGAGAACCAAAGATTTTGCTACTTCATGATTGAATTCAGGCTTTGGCAGCCACATTTTTTCGTTCTAGGCCTACAGTTTATCACTTAAACTAATTATGAGAAATAGCAGAGCCACAAAAAGGCAAGACAAACTAATAGAACTAAAAGCTAGAAGCTCTACGGTAAAAACTTTGGTAGCACAGAACTACTAGAGTCTAAACTAGACACTAAAAGTTTCTACATTCCATTTTATTTCCGGAAACAGGGTAAGAAATGTTTCAGGGTTTCTGTAGATATTAGAAGTTGCAAACTCTCATTTCCTATCCTATGAATAGAAAATTGTTTCTGACAAATTATCCGCCAATTTTTTACTACCACTCTTCTAGACTAAAATTCATTTTTCAATTAAAACTCAATCAATACAACTTTTTTATACTTTCTTATAATCTGCAATTGTGTTTCTTATGAATCTTGTGTTATTCTTCTATTTTTAAAATGATAAAATATATAAAGGCATATTTATAGTTAAAATATTTCTAAATATACCCCTCTAATTTCATTATCTACATGTTTCTGCACACTATTTGTTTCCTATATTTTTTAGAAGTTGAGATTTTTGGTGTCTGTTTTGTTTCAGATTCGTGCCAATTTCCATTTTCGTGCTACATTGACATATGTAAAAAGCAATAATTGTCCAGTTTGGTTAAGAGTGAAGAGAACCCAATTAAAGAATAGCATATGCACAATCTTACATTTTACGCTGGTATTGAGTGTCAAATTTCCGTTCGGACTCCTTTCTTGCTTCTCTATACTTCTCAACTCGCATCAGTGCAGAATTGGATTTTTCACTTTCTTGCATTAACTCCATCTCCAATTCAGAGATTCCATTCATAATCTCCTCCTGTTAATCAAGCAAGTTATCATTGTTAATTAATTAAACATTGTATGGACTGCCAACCAACCCCAATTTTTCAGGAGCTAAACATAAAAGATTGATCAAATAAAAACGCCTACCTTAATTCCGCATCGGTGCTCCTGGTCTAGCTCAAAAAGTGCACTCTCCACCATCCCCGCTTCATCCATTAAATAGAATTGTCCATCAAGAGATATCTCATGGTCAGAATCATCACTTCCACTGTAATGTGGGAACAAGAAAACATATAAAATATTTCTTTCAAATTGCAAATGAATATAACAATTAAATTCAGTTCAAGGTCACACCTTAGATAGATATCATCACAACTGAACCGTTTAGCCACCATTGTACCATCACCAAAATCCTCGTCATCATATCCGTCAGAATCCTCTTCATCATCAGAAACACGTACTACAAACCCCACATTCTTCCTACTTGAAAAATCTCTAAAAAAAACAATATATTATATTTAACATGTTTAAACAAATAATTAAATACCCTTCAGAGGAAAGCAGTACCTAAATTGGGTCTTAACAAAAGGAACAGGAACTTGAGAGGAAGCAATGAGCTTCTTTTCAAGTGAATTGAGCTCCACTAACAGAGAATCAAAACTCCAATCAGGCTCGGGATCAGCTTTGATCTCATTAACTTTCTGAGGGCTGCGAATTTCCAAGTTAAAAGCACCCCTATAAAGAAAAGTTTAATTGTTCAATAATCAAATACAAATAAACATAGAAAAACACAGAAATAGGAACAAAAAAGTACAAGAAATTAGGACTTACATTGCTCCAGTAGATGACTTTAGAGATTAGAGGTTGCTTATTTTACAAATACTGCAAAACCAAATACCATCATGAATAATAATGCCCTAAAAGCAGCTCTAGCAGTAGAATGGGACTTCATCGAAATTCCTTGCTTAACAGGTGATATATTTCATCTTCTTGATTTACAGCATTATAAATTGAGCGGCTTTTTTGTGCTTCAGAAGTAAACTTGCTATCCCTAGTCACCATGTGGTTCACCTTGGAATTAGTTTCACAAAACATCCAACTATGATATGCTCAAAAACCAAGCTTCCATACACAATTAGGTAATGCAAGATAAATAGTTTACGCAATTTGAACCTGGGAATTGAAATCAATTACTGGAGTCGTCTGGTCTGGTTCACTGGAGAAGGAAACTTCGAGAAAACAGAAACGAAACGCGCGGGCATTGGACTTGCGACGAGAATTTAGGAGGGAATAATAGGGATCGGAATGCAAATCAAAATCGAAAATAAGAGAAAGCCTCGAATTGAAAAAAGAGAAGTGGTTTTGGGAATGGAGAAGAGAAACAAGTTGGTAATCTGTAAGAATTCGCAGAAGAGGGAAAGTTGGAGATTGCTCAACTGGTTAGGTTAAGTTAACTGTTATTTGGTTTTAATTGAAAATGGACTTTCCTAATTTGAATTGAATGGACCTATTGTGGGCCTAGTCCTAAATGACCCGGGCTCACCAAGTAAAAAGTAATAGCATTAATTTAACAAATTGAAACCGAGCTCACCAGTTAATAACTATAATATACTATGTAACCAAATACAAAAAAAACTATCACATTAATTTATGTGTGCAGAATACCGCAAAAATCGCATTGATGGTTATGTCTGCAGAATACCGCAAAATCGCACTGTTGCCCTGATCCAAAAAATTATGTCAAGTACAGACTTGGAAATCCATCTATTGAACTCAAGAGCTGAAATTTCAAAAGCTCAACTCAAGAGCTGTTTGATTTTGGCGATTAAAGATTCAGAAAACCGAAATAATAAAAAAAATCGCGTAACACAATCGTTCAACTTTTGAAATAATAACTTGAATGGCATTACAGGGAAAAGCGATGAACTCAGGTTTTCAAACTACTATGGTCATTTGATTTCTTATCAGCCTCATAGGGACCTTTATATATGATAAATTCAATCAAAACTCAATTAACGTTAGGAAAAAAAAAGGCGAAAAAAAAAGGCGAGCACGAACTCAGATCATTAACACTAAAACAATCTTTGAAAAGCAAGGAACTTGCCAACTAAATTTGGGCCACTTGATCATACGCTTGATTAGCCAAATCAGCTAGTCAAGTTGACTCGGCCATAATCTCTGCTGAAATCAGTAGGAAAGTATGAACAACATAACTCTCTCTCATTCTGCGAATCTTAATGCTTGAGCTTTTCTAAGAATACTAATCATTTAACCTTTTTTTTGTTTTGAAGAGTGTAACGTGAGCTTTGAGAATCTGGACTATAGCATAATAACAAGCAAATGCAAAGGACCACAGTACCCTCCAAAATTTTGTTGTGGAGCATTTACAGAATTTGCCTGCCAGGATTCAAATGAATTAAATGATAGAAAAAACAATTGTGCTGAAACAACGTTTAGTTGCATCAATTTATATGGCAAATATCCACTTGGTTTATTTGCCAATCTTTGCAAACGAGGTAAAGATGGTCCTTCATGTGATCATGTTCAAAATACTACCTCTACTTTTATTTCTCTTCTATTTGTCCTCTTCAATCTATCATTGTTACTGCTGGGTTTTTGGGAATGTATTTTCTGTTCTTTTAATTGCATTTTTCATAAATTAGATAACTGATCGATTCAAGTGCTTGTTTGTTTGTATTTTATTACATTTTTTTCATCTTCAATCATTTCCCAAATGCAATATTGTTTATAAATATAAGTGCATATTACATGGAATGCTACTCATGTTGTCTGTTCGATTTTATGAAATAATTAACTTCAAAACTAAATTGATAGGTAAAATATGTAACCAATTTTTTCTTGTCTTTGGCACGTCCAATCACGCCAATCTGTTGTGAGGTTGAATGTGTACATATAAGACGTATTTAGCAACATAGTAATTTTTAAAAAAATTTCTCTCAATTCATTTTACTGTTAAATTGGTATTTCAAGCTATTGAAGGGGTATTTTGTATTTATATTCTTCATTGCATAATTGATTAGAAGCTTTTATGATTGATAGTGAAAAAGGCAAAATAGCAAATCATAAGGATGTCATTAAAATATTCCACAAAAATAAAAACAAAAAAAGAATTGTTTAATTCCATATCCTTAGTAATGAAAAACTTCCTATCATCAATAACGAAATGGAATCTTTAGGTATCAAACTTATCACATGGAATAGTTTTTTTCTTTCAATTTCTTCCACATAAATTTGTGGGTACAACTTGCACATCTCCTCCTTATTTATTGGAAGAAAAATTTGTATTTGGTCCTTTTATTTCATAATATTTGTGACCATTTTAACTTTACATTTTTCTACCACATTTCACGTATGTTTTATTTCAATAATACATGGTCCTTCCATTGGGCATATTTCTTAGTCAAGGTAATATGTCGAGGCTCCCTATATTTTCCATTTCAATTTTATTGATTGACCTCTTAATATATTTTCATTCGATTTATTGAATTGCGGATTGATTATAATTCAATTTATTGTGATTAGTATAATAACTTTTTTAGTATGTATAAATTCATCTTGTGCCTTTAACAATGAAAAAAAAAAAGATTTTACATTTTTCATATTGTTATAATAAACTTAAATGAATTGTTACTTCGAATGCAATAAAATAAATGATACTAATTTATTTTACATTTACACGAATAGTTTAGTTTACTGCATAATTGTATTTGAGCTTAATATGAAATCATATTTTTATGGAAGTCCCATTTCCAAATCATAGAAAAAGAATTACCGTCAACTACTATATTGCATATCATTCATCCAATGGTGCAAATCACATAAATCATGTGTAGGAACACTCAAAAATTCTCATGTCATGATCAAAGTAGAACTTCTTAAAATTTTCAATCCATTAGTTAGTTAAGTTGAAAATTCTTGATATATTTAATATGTAGTATGTTTTAATGAACTAAAATAAGGCCATTTTTACGATGGAGCTCTCTAAAATTGAGGAACAACCGCATGAAAACAGGACATAGCCAAGCATGCCTACGTTGAATTGCTAAAATATATTAATTGAAAATTGCATATCGGAATTTGAATTTGTCAAATTCTATGACTATTTGTTGTTAAATATCTAAAGTTGATTCTAGAATTTTTCAATTTCCACATTAAATGGATAGATTTATTATCATGTTTTTATTGCTCAAAATATCACTTTATTAAATCATTGAAAAATCACATCCTAGAAATGGGAAATATAGAGAGATTCACACTTATATTTAACCATTATAGATAAAACTAGCGCAACCTAGCAGGACGAATATTTAAACATTTGTCATTCTATCCAATAGGATTGGGATTCTCTAGTATTCAATTTGAACATTAAAGTGAATTTCGCACAATCTCATCCATCCAATGAAAAATGATTGGTAAAGATTAATCGGCAATTCTACATTGACACCAGCTTGTTTTATACCCATTTACACTTTACAATCTCCACCATTCATCTTTGTGTAGTTAGATCTCCACCATAAGATGAAAACAAGATGGATGGTGGAGATTACATAATATCAATGGGTGTCAAACAACTGATGTCAATATAAAATTACTAAAGATCTGAAAATGTATTTTTTTGCCGTTTAGCTAAAGTGTAGGAGAGATAATTAAGTACATTAATCTAATGCTCATAATTGAACAACAGCGAATCTCAATCCTTTTTAATATAGATTTTTAATTTTTTTTAAACAAAGAAAAATCTTTAGTGAACCTAACTCCTCATATTTTGTAAACACCTCATAGCGTGGGACAGTTGACCCGAAAATTTAAAGTTGCTCCATACTCAAAATCAGATTTGATCTCAAGAACTTTGATTTGATTAAGATTAAACATTTGAAATAAAATTAAATATTTATACATGTTAACATAGAAAAGATTAAGGATTCGTTTGGCAAAACTGTTATAGTTGTTGTTACTCTTATTGCTTGCTGTTTCGATTTCTTATTGTGATTTACTGTTGTTGTTATTAATTTATTTATACTTAGTGTTTGTAACATTCAATTCACAGTTGTGGTTAGATTTGTAAGTTACTGTAATAAGTATATTTAAAATGAATTAGTAAATCAACGATGATAATAATAATTTTAAACAAAATAAACTAAAATAACGATAAATTAATATCTGATTACAATTAAAAGAAAGTAAAGCAAACTAAATAAAAATTACCTAAATTAGTAAAGAATAATAGTATTTTCACACCTGATTTCATTGATTTTCAAACATTCCGATAAATTAAATGTATTTTTTTGCCCTTTAGCTAAAGTGTACGAGAGATAATTAAGTACATTAATCTAATGTTCATAATTGAACATCAACGAATCTCAATCCTTTTTAATATAGATTTTTAATTTTTTTTAAACAAAGAAAATTCTTCAGTGAACGTAACTCCTCATATTTTGTAAACGCCTCATAGCGTGGGACAGTTGACCTGAAAATTAAAAGTTGCTTCATACTCAAAATCAGATTTGATATCAAGAACTTTGATTTGATTAAGATTAAACATTTGAAATACAATTAAATATTTATACATGTTAACATAGATTTGATCTTGAAAAATATAAAATTAAGGATCCGTTTAATAAAACTGTTATGGTTGTTGTTACTGTTATTGCTTACTGTTTCGATTTCTTATCGTGATTCACTGTTATTGTTATTAATTTATTTATACTTAGTGTTTGTAAAATTCAATTCACAGTTGCGGTTAGATTTGTAAGTTACTGTAATAAGTATATTTAAAATGAATTAGTAAATCAACGATGATAATAATAATTTTAAACAAAATAAACTAAAATAATGATAAATTAATATCTGATTACAGTTAAAAGAAAGTAAAACAAACTAAATAAAAACTACCTAAATTAGTAAAGAATAATAGTATTAGCACACCTGATTTCATTGATTTTCAAACATTCGGGTAAATTAAACTATAAAAGGATCTTTAAAATGTTGTATTTTGTTGAGATTTGAAAAGTTGATTAAAAATTATGTAAATCAATCATAGATATTGTTTATCAAAATACTAAAAAGATTTTTTTTTATTACAGGGCCTAAATATTCGAAATATTTATAACATAATTACATGATTTTATAACATAATTACATCCAAATTGTTTCATTTGATGTATTTAAAGTTTTTAAACAAAGCAAAGTGACCTCTTTCATGTGTATTGCTGTTCACTTTTATGTGGTGCATCTTTCATAGTGTATTCGTGGCTAAATATGATTAGTCATTTATCTCTGTAAGTAACCAATAAAATCACGCCATGTGGCAGCACATCAATTCAGCAAGCGAGTATAATAAAAAAGCTTGTACACAAAAAAGATAGGCTCCCTGCTTCTTACTTTCTTAGTATGAACAGAGTTACAAATAACGGCTGAAAACATAACAAGATTCAGTCCTAATTAATGAATTTTTTTAAAAAAAATAGTGTCTTTCATTGTTTCACCTTTTTTCTTTTATACAAGAAAAAAAAAAATTGGCTACAAACATTACAGTTCTGCATTCAAGTTCATATATTCACTAAAGGAGAGGAGACAAAAAAATTATAAAGGAAGAAAAAGTATCTTTCTTTTTCTACAGTTTTTTCTTCTTTTTTCAGATATTGATTAAAATAGAAAATAATAAAAAGAGACAATATATGAAGGTGATTTTCATCTATGAGCAGTAACAAGAGTTTCAATAAACCTCAATCCATCAAATTTTGGTGCAAATTTCTCTGTTGAATTTAATGTTTGTTGGTCGTTGTTTGAGCTAGATTCCTACAAACACAATCATTTAAATAATTAATAATCAATAAATTAAATTTGGAACAAATAGCATATTACCATATGAAAGAGTAAGACTAAGGACAATCACATTAAGTTTGAAATAAAATCAAATATTACCCATAATTTTATAAACAAAAAATCACCAATAATAAAAAATGTCAAAATTTTCAAGAATTGGTTATTAACTAATCAAAATCCCTAAATCTCAATTTTCCCCCAAAACATGGTATAATGCAGAAACAAATCAACAGAGTGTTAGAAGGACAACTTCCCCCCACAAGAGGAAATTTTTTAGCTAAATCAATGACTAGATTCAATAAACAAAATAGAAATTGAGATTTGCCTGATGAGATATCTGCAGATTGGTATTAAAGGTATAGCTAGAGGTTGAAGATGAAGGTGAAGAAATAGCAGGAGCAGAAGCAGCAGCAGCGGCAAAAGAGGCAGCAAAGAGGCCTGATTTCTTCATTTCGATGAGATGGGAATTTGAATTCCGAGAAAATTTTGAATGGGTTTGTTTGGTTGGTGGGAAAAGTTGAAAATTTTGAGAGAAGATTGAGAGAAATAAAAGTATTGAATGGTGTACAGAGAAGGTAATGTGAATGGTGGGCTTTATATAGAATTATATTTGGGCAGTGGTAAACTATTATGCATTTACTCGGAAACTATACCCATTATGTTTTTTACTTTTTTTCCCTCTTGTATTTAGTACCCCTTATCTTATTACTAATACATGTAGGCTCCTTAACTTTTTTTATACATATTGACCTTAATAAAAATGGGTATCAATTTATCTCATTGGTTATAAATTTTTTTTATTGTGTGTTATGTATGTCAAATTTGACTGGAATTGTCTAAACTGAATGTAATTGTAGTATAAAGTTCATTAACTCCTTCAACTTGATAATAAAAATCGAATATTACTTCCAATATTCTAAGAGTCAGATGTCCCTTAAGTTTATAAAAGTGAACCACTTAACCACCTCATTATCACGTGTCAAAATTTGGTTGGTTTCACTTTTTAAAAATGTCATTTTTTTAATTTTTCACTTTCCATCCAGAAGTTGACACGTGACATTGAGTGAAATTGATTGAAACTTTTAAAAATTTAGGATGACATCTGATTTTTGTTCTCAAGTTAAGGGGACTATTACAAATATTTAAGTTCCGTTAATGATACATTACATTTTCTAAATTTTAATAATATTCATTTTTCACTTTTGTTTTGCTTAATCTTTATTTTTCTTTATATGATAGGTGAATTTGAATAATCCGTTTAAAATTAAATGATGTACATAAGAACTCGTACTATTTTTTTTGAAAAAAAATTTGCCAAGAAGTGGCTGGTACCCTTAACTCTAGTTGTAGTTACCTAACATTTATTGTCTTAACCAAAATGTTAACTAATCAGTTTTCTCTTCTGCAGTACCTCAACATGACATGAGCGTGCAAGGGGATTCTCAAGAATCAGTTTTCCTTTTATAAGCGCTAATAAAATAATTTATTTTGGCTTCTTGACCCCATATTGTAGGGTGGATCTCGAAAGATATGAAAAACCTCCCTCCAAGCCATACATACGACTTTCATCGAATACGGCTTTCCACAAAATTCTATATGTATTTATGAGATCGAGTATGGAATTCTGTTTAGCGCAATTGAAATTACTGGGGAGTTATACATTTGTGAAGTTATAAATATTATTGTCATATTTTGGAAACAATAAAAATGATTTCACATGCTGGTTTTATTAATTTGCCACGCACACGTTTTACATTAAATTCTTACCTTTATTATTGACAATATGTAATGGCATAGATAAGTTTTGGTGATTTCTTATGTTGATTTTGTATTTCATTTATCAATTTTCAATTTTCAAATTTCAAATTATTTATTCAATGGTTATAAATGATAGACTATGGTAACTTTATAAATGCTTAATGTATTAATAAGTATCAAAATTTGTTCCAAAAAATTTGTTGTTCCATGAACTTTCAAAGACCTTGTAGCTTCCTTAATTTTAAAAAAGTGCATCACTTTGCTCATGAACTTACGTGTCATATTCTGGTTGGTTTGACTTTTCATATATGTCATTAGGTCATATTCTCTTCAACTTCTGAAAGCTGAATTGAACTTAACTTATTTCAATGTAAATTTATAACTATACATGGCTGAATTTAACTAAACTGAACTGAATATAATTGAATTGTAGTTGAAGAGAACATGGCCTTAGTCTGAATTTTATTTTCAATCAGAAACCGAACAAGTGACATTTAAGGAGCAAATTGGTACATTTTTTAGAAATTAAGAGATCTACGTTATCGCTTTAATAATTCATGAGATAGTGAATTTTTGTGACACATTAAACCTTTTATTAAGACAAAGTCACTATAGCATTTCCCATGAGTTTTAAATACATCGATGCTAAGATATTTTTTTATTTTCATTGTCAAAAAGATGAGATATTTTGATAATGAACATGAAATGTATAACCTTGTGGTGCACAGAAAACTTATTTATTTAATCAATATAAAAAGCAGTTTATCTACAAAGGCGCATAAACACACTATACGGAGAAAATTCAGATAACAAATTATCAAACCTAAGCTACCTCTACAAGCACATTATTTCATTCATTCATGAAGGTTTTGGTATTATTTTTAGCTAACTGCGGTAATCATGTAGTTATATTGGCTGAAGTAATTAATATTGTATTGTCTTTATCATTTGAAAATTCAGATTGATTAATACTTTCTTTATTTATGGAGATTGCGAGTCAATGAGTTTTCGGGTTTGAGAACAAGTTCACTTATCTTTTTATTTTATAAAGAGAACATCGGAAATATATTTTAACAGTAAACTTTTTTTAGATAAATTACTTTAATAGGTATTTACAAATTATCGCGGCATGTCGACTTTGATCTTTTAGATGATAGGCAATGACTTGTTCGAAAGTATAGAGCAATAATTGCTCGACATGTGGATGGCTCCGATAAGTCCACGTCTTGATTTCAAATTCACAGAAATTCTTCATAAATGGAATGAGCTGTCCTGAATGGGTTACTAATAACTATCAATATCAATGAAATTAAAGTCTTGGCTACAATTTAATCGAAATATAAGAAGAAAATAAAATTTTGGCAAAAGTAGAATTATTGGTTACAAATAGTTGACCAATTTATGGGGCTCTAACATTAACCTTAATATTGATCTTGATTTTGGAATTATTTGTTCTCTTCATTTTTATTATAGCCCATTTGTTCATATTTTTACTTTATTCATATGAATGATAGAGAACAAGAGAAAGACAAGTAAGAAAAAATAAATTAAATAAAACATAGCACCGCGGAGATCTTACACATTTTGAAATGCAATAAAACCTAATATAGTTTCAAGATAATAAAGTTAAATTGAAGTAATATTATAAGCGATTTGGGTATGCTATCCTTTTTATATATTGGAGATGATGGAAAACGTAAATCGGAAACGAATTCGGTACTTACCTTTTCCGTATGCGCAAAATCGAAGAAAGTCACATTTGAATGCCGAATTAGATCCATCTCACGATTTGTCGGAGTATGAATATGTATCCACAACTTTTGCAGTGACGAAGATCGATAACGATCTATTTGTGATGTTTTCGTCGTGAGATGAAAAATCCGGGAGAGAGAATTTGGTTGGAAAAAATAATGAATTCCCTTGCCACTGTTGTGTATTTCTTATTTATAAGAAATAGAAATGGCCTAATTGCAATTAAGGCCATATTTTCTTCAACTTCTGAAAGTTTAATTGAACTGAACTTAATTGAACATAACTTAACTTAACTAAACTGAACTAAACTTAATGAACTTATTTTAGTGTAAATTTATAACTACACATAACTAAATTTAATTGAACTTAACTTAACTTAACTTAACTTAACTTAACTTAACTTAATTGAATTGTAGTTGAAGAGACTATGGCCTATATCCTTAAACTCTTGATTATTTGCAATTAATATATTAAAATTCTAGAACTTTTCAATTTAATCAAAATATCCATTGACCTGATTGACCCGATGACAGACGAACCAGGTATTTCCAACAGGAGAATATATGGTATGAGAAACCAAACTTATTTTTATAATATAAGAATGAATATGTTTTGAAGAACTAAGCTAATAAATAATAGGGTAAATTTAAAAAAAGTATCATGTGATATCGATCTTTTTCAAAAGAGGTCTTGTAGTATTTCGGATCTCAAAACAGGATTTGAGGTTTTGAAATGTTATCAAATCAATGACTTTCCGTTAACCCCGTCAATTTTGCTAATGTAGCAAGGGGTATTTTTGTAAAATTACATTTAACATAATTTAATTTTATCTACTTCCTTTTCTTTTTTCTTTCTTTTCTTTTCTTTTCTTTCTTTCTCTTTCCTCCTACCCTCTCTCTACAATTTCTTTCCTTTTCTTTTCCTCCTACTCTTCCGCCTCCAATTTCTCCGCCGTTGCACCATCTGCCCGAAGTTCCTCCTGCTCCGATGAAGCATCGTGCTACCGTTCCTGGCTCTGCAGGTAGGGTTATGAAGAGGAAATCGCGAGCTTCGAAACGGTCTCAGACTACGTTCATAAATGCGGATTTGATGAACTTTTGGCAGATGGTGCAGCAGGTCACCGGCGCGAGCTTCTGTTGTCGAGTCTGGTGGTTGAGTTGGCTTTGCTCGGCCTATTTTGGCGGAGGGTGTGACGGAGACGGGGCTGGATTTGGTGGAGGGTGTGATGGCCTGTTGCAGGAGAAAGAGAAAGAAAAGAAGAGAGAAAGAGAAATAATTAAATTAAATTAAATAATGTTAAATGTAATTTTACATAAATGCCCTTTACCATGTTAGTAAAATTGACAGGATTAACGGAAAGTTCTTGTTTTGATAACGGTTCGAAACCGTAGAGCTCGTTTTGAGACCCGAAATATCATAAGTCTCCTTTTGAAAACGGCCTGAAAACGATCGATACCACAGAGTACTTTTTTGAAATTTACCCTAGATAATATTACTCAGTGTTTTAAAAGGCGCTAAGTGCTAGTCGGGCGGTTAGAACCTTCGGAAATTTAGGTGGAGATTAATCGAGGATTAATCGGGACTAGGCGGATTAATTTTTTAAAATATATAATATTTATCAATGAATTAAAATAATAAATTTAGTTAACACATAAAATTTTATATAATAATATTAAAAAATTCATAATTCTAGATTTTGACGACATTTTCTAAGCTTTGGTAATACTTTTTCCTATTTTTGATGACGCTTTTCTAAGTTTTGGAGATACTTTTCATCTTGATCGTCAGGTTATATAAAATTAGAACAGTGTTCTAAAAATCCTCGCCTAAAAAGCCACCTTCACCACATTTTAAAACAGTGATATTACTACTATCTGAGCATTCAGTTTCCTATTACCATAAATAAACATGGTCTCTTAATCCATCTCTCGAAATCAACAACTTCCTTTGACTTTTAATAGTCATTCCAAACCGTTAGATTTTGCATTTATTGAATTCAATTGTAATTAGAGTTTCATCTAAATGTTTTATATTGTTTTAATATAGTTTATAAATAGACGGATTAAGATTTTTTAATATAATTTTAGAGTAAAGTGTGGGAAAGATAGAGCGAAAGTGAGACAAAGAATAATTAGATAAATGTATATTGAATATTAATCCTCAAATTTTAAATAGATGGATTGGATTTGCTCAAATTTAATAAATTTATTCTTCATATTTAAAGATTCCAAATTTATAAATAAACTATTTAGGATGTAGTACTCCGAGACTTGATAAACAAAAAATATAAGGAAAATATATTAAATCTCTCAATTTTCACACAATCTATTATACAACACTTTAGTTATAAAATAACACATCGAAATCTAAACCAACATCTTAAAAATAAATTGGCAATATAATATTGTTTCTTATTTGAAAATTTTATTACATTGTCTATTACAGTTGTGATAAAAATAGAGAATAGAATACAATTCGACCACAAGTAATTTACTATATGATAATAATAGCAACAAAATAATGAGCCAAGTGTCAAATTTTGGAAAATTAGCAATATTTCAACAATTAAAAGTTAAAACAGGTAAACTCGCAGCTTGGCCTCAAGATTAAAAAATACTAGTATAGAATTAATCAATTACGTGCCATGATCAATTGATTGATACAAATATATATTTATTTCCTTTTATTTTGTTATAAATCAATATGTTTTTCGTAATAGACAAATGTTGTAGGCAAATAAGGCTGAAGCAGCTAATGTCATTCATGTCATTCCCAAAAAGGCACTTATTATAAGATAAGTACAACATAAATAAATGTTAAATATGCTAGATATATTCAAATAGAAGAACCAATCATGTTTTTTTGTACATAAATTTGAATTAAGCCCACCAATTTAATTACTCAAGTATTGCATGGTAAAGTAGTAAATTGCATCGAAAAAGAAAAACTTGTTTTTAATGCAAAATTTATTTCTGAAAGAAACTATGTTAGCTCACTCGTGAACTGTGGTTTATAAAAGTTACTAGTAGTCATGTAAGATTTTTTTTTTTATGCTACGAACGTAAGAGCATCTTTAGTAGATACTATTATATATATAAAATATATATGATATATAGAAGGGAAATTGTAAAAAATATAGGGTTTGTGAAACTTATTTACAAAAATACGTTCCAACTTATCCTTTGCATTCTATAACCAATTTTAAGTTTCATTTTTCACTCTACACGTTCTATATATACACTGTTTTATCAAGCTTCAATTGCTTCCTCCTTTTGTATCGCGCGTTTCTCTCCATTAAAATCCCTCTTCCTTGTTTCGATTATCCTCGATTTTCTCTAGATCGAAGTTTCTTCAAGTTTCTGCTCTCTGCAATTTTTAAATTCTCTGCACATTTCCAATTTTTTAGCTTTCGACCAGTTTTTTTTCAATTGAGAACGAGGATCCATGGAGTCGAAATACTGTTTGTTGCTGATAGATTTCGTTTTGTCTCTTTTTCTATTTGTTTCTTTATTTTTGTTTTTATTGTTAATTTGTAGAAGGATTATGCAATTTTTTGTGTTGTAATTAATATGAGGATTTCATTGGGCTGTATAAATGCAATTATGCAATTGTAAATTCACCTACTAATCTAATTTTTATCACTCTCATTGGTCTTGGAAACCTGGTCTTAAAAGTATTCTTGTACTTAAATCAGCTGATTAGTTGTAATTAATTATCCTACATGTTTATATTACTTTCTAATGCATTTTCATTAGTTTTCAAGATTAATTTAACACAACTTGTTCTTCATACCAGTTTGATACCAGTTACCTATCAGATTCTAACATTTTTTGTTCTTCATACCAGTTACATGCCAAATTCCTACTGTTTTAATTTCAATACCAGTTTTATACCATTTACATACTAGTTTCCTACTGTTTTGATTCAATAATTTTATCTTACATATTCTAATAACTTTCTAAGGCATTTTAATTAATTTTCAAGAGTAATTTGACATAAATTGTTCTTCATATCAGTTTCCTACCACTTTCTTACTATTTTTGACATTTTTTTTCTTCATACCAGTTAGATAACAGATTCCTATTGTTTTAATTTCAATACCGGTTTTATACCATTTACATACTAGTTTCCTACTGTTATGATTCAATAGTTTTATCTTACATATTCTAATCACTTTCTAAGGAATTTTAATTAATTTTTCAAGATTAATTTGACATAATTTGTTCTTCATACCAGTTTCCTACCATTTTCTTACTAGTTTTTACATTTTTTTATTTTTCATACCAGTTAGATACCAGATTCCTACTATTTTTATTTCAATACCAGTTTCCTACCATTTACATACCAGTTTCCTACTGTTTTGATTCAATAGCTTTATCTTACATGTTCTAATCATTTTCTAAGGTATTTTAATTAATTTTTCAAGATTAATTTGACATAACTTGTTCTTCGTACCAGTTTCCTACCACTTTCTTACTAGTTTTTACATTTTTTTGTTCTTCATACCAGTTAGATACCAGATTCCTACTGTTTTAATTTCAATACCAGTTTCCTATCATTTACATACTAGTTTCCTACTGTTTTGATTCAATCGCTTTATCTTATATGTTCTAATCACTTTCTAAGGCATTTTAATTAATTTTTCAAGATTAATTTTACATAACTTGTTCTTCATACCAGTTTTCTACCACTTTCTTACTAGTTTTTACATTTTTTGTTCTTCATACTAGTTAGATACCGGTTAGATACCAGATTACTACTGTTTTAATTTCAATACCAGTTAAATACCAGTTTCCTACCACTTTCTTACTAGTTTTGACATTTTTGGTTCTTCATACCAGTTACATACCAATTAGATACCAGATTCTTACTGTTTTAATTTCAATACCAATTTTATATAATTTACATAATAGTTTCCTATTGTTTTGATTCAATATTT
>CATIWQ010553315.1:0-28037 GCA_949673415.1 Euphorbia schlechtendalii | reverse complement strand
TTAAAATTAACTCCAACGCATATAACTTGATTAATACAAAAGACTTAACACGAAATATGCATTATAACACATAGACATATCATAAACTTCGAAATAGAAAGTATAAGTAGAAAGTAAAGCAAAGTTGTAAGGTATGCAAGTGAAATCTAAAGTTGATCAAACTGTATCCACTCTTTAATGGGAGTCATCAATTCCCGCAATTCTTGCATCTGCTTTGAATTCGGTCTCGGCCCGTACAGAACCTCCGCTAGGATGCTATTCTTTGCGAATATCGAAAAAATGAATATTGAAGAACGAAAAATTTTATTGATAAGTGATTTGCAAGTACACTTATACAACAATCGCTCGAGAATATAGAGAAATCTAGTGATCGAAACAAGGATTCGAATCACTTAAACATTTTCTCGCTAACACTTATGAACATAGCGAATTCTCTATTTATACACACACTATATTTCTCTCATGCACTCTAATATTTTCCCTCTATCTCACTGCATGAAATTGTAAGGTTTGTAGCCCTATTTATAGATTTTGAAGGGTTGCATCTATCCATACGAAGAGTTGTTTCCATTGGTGAATGATTGCATCACTTCATTGTGATTGGTTGAGAAGCTTCAATCTAATCACAATGGATAGGCACCTTTTCATGATTGGTTGATTTCTGATAGGTGTCTTTTCGTTGGTAGTTGATGGCAGTTGATCATTCTTATCTGGCGGTTTATAGTTAAGAAGATAAAACTAGAAAACCATCCAAGTCGTCACCGCGATATACAAGTCGTGATCATGAATCTTTGATTGGCATACTTCTGTTCTAAAGAAGAACAGGTCATGACCATGAATGGTTGTCACTACCATGAATTGCATTTTTCTTTAGAATTCTCCTTGCAACTTTACTGATCTTTGACATCTTCGATCCTAAGCCAAATCTTTAAGTTCCATGCATCTTTTTGCACCTTTTTCACTCTTTTTTTTTGTAGAATTCCACTTTTGATCATTTTACTCCCAAGATTTACCTAGTATCTGTATTTGCATAAAAAACAACTACATACCACGTGAAATCTTTTATATGAAGTATAAAAATGACTTAAACTATAGTGTTTAATGTGTAAAATTAATATGATAATAAGTGTAATTGTACACTTATCAATGGGTCCAAACTCTTAATCTTCACCCTAGTTAACCTTGGTGAATGTTGTTCAATGAGGCAAAATCACTTTCTTTGTTGTGCCATCTATGTGAACAAATATATTCCTCTTGAAATTTCCTTGAAGGATGAGAATTTCCTAGTATTCGCCATTTATAGGAAGAGATTTTGAGAGAAAAGGAATTAGGGTTCTTTGCAAAATTGCTTGAGAATTCAAATTTGCAAGTAACTTTCTCTCTCCAGCAATCTCTTTCATTTATATCTTCTTCAATTGCAGAATAGTACATTATTAATTCAAAAGCATTAATTAAGTTTAAACGATGAGATGAACAAAGATTTAACCGACTTAGTAAAATTGTGTGGTTTCAATAACTTTTGAGATTTTAACTAGAAAAATAAAACTAACAACATTACTTTACAAAGCTAAAGTGATTAAATACATGTTACCTCATTCATCTGAGTTGGAACTTGATTTTCAATACTTAGCCATTTTTCTAAAATTTTCTTCACATGGGGTTCGCAATTCCAATTAGCTCTTTGAGAGTATTGAATTGCTCATTTACTAATGGTTTGGTGAATATATCAGCTCATTATTCTTTTGAAGGAACATACACCAGTTTGACATCTCCCCTTAGCACATGATCCCATATGAAGTGATGTCTAATATCGACATGCTTCATCCTGCCATGTTGAACTGAATTCTTGGATAGGTGTATTGCGCTCTTTTTATCACACATAACTTCAAGGCATTTTGACTTTAAACCATAATCCTCTAGTTACTACTTAATCCATAGTAGTTGTGCTACTTAACTTCCTGTTGCCATGTACTCAGCTTTTGCAGTACTTAGCACAATAGAAGTTCACTTCTTGTTGTACCATTTGACGAGGAAAACTCCAAGGGAATGGAATCCACCCGTGGTGCTTTTCTAATCAAGCTTATATCTTCTATAATCTACATCTGTATAACCTTTAGTAGTGAAATCCGAACTTTGGGATACCACAGACCTACATTAATTGAACCTTGCAAGTCTTGGAGAATTCTCTTAACAATTACTAAGTGAGATTCCCTAGGGTCAGCTTGATAAAGCATTCGATAGCATACAGAGTATTGTATATCGGGGCATACCAGTTGTTAAGTAAAGGAGAGAACCAATAATACCTCTATAGAACTTACTATCTACAGACTTACCATCTTCAACCTATCTCAATATTGTGTTAGTGGCCATGGGAGTGGACATTGCTTCAAATGCTCTATATCAAACTTCTTCAGGACTTCTTTGGCTATTTCACTTGGCTAATGAATATTCAATCTTCACTTTGCTTGATTTGTAGTCCGAGGAAAAAGTTGAGCTTTCCCATCATTGACATTTCAAACTCGCTTTTCATATGCTTGCTGAACTCCTTGTAAAGCTTTTCATCAGTTACTCCAAATATGATATCATCCACATAATTTTGGATAAGTAAAACATTTTCTTTTCTTCGCTCAGTAAAGAGAACTGAATCTGCTTTTTCTCTTTCATAGCCTTTGCTAAGTAGGAAGTTGTTCAACCTTACATACCAAGCATGAGGTCTCATCATAGTTTATGCCTTCTTGTTGGTTGTAGTCTTGAGAAAAAAGCTTGGCCTTAATTTTTACAATAATGCCATCTTCATCAAGCTTGTTCTTGAAAACCCATTTGGTGTCAATGATTGATTTTCCTTTGGGCTTAGGAGGTAGATAAAAAACATCACTAAGCTTGAACTAATCTAATTCCCCTTACATCGCGATCATCCAATAGTGATCTCCTTTTGCATCTTTGATCTTTTTTGGTTCAATTAATGAGATGAAAGCTTGATGGCTCATCATCCTGTTGAGCTAACCTCACATCATCAATGGATTAGGAACATCATCAACAATACTTTCCATTGGGTAGTTATGATGAGTTCTAATATCTCTTGGAAGACTCAAATCTAGAATGGGAGTCTCCGCACTAGGTTGTTGAGGCTAAGGTTGATCTTTTTCTTTATTGATGTTGATTGAAAGATTTTCATTAGCTTTAACTTCCTTAGTTCATAGCTCTTGTGCTGGATTGGGAAGCATAGAGAATGGAATACTAAGTTGATTTCCTTTATGGTTTACTCATTCATCTTTAGCAGATGGTCATCTATCTTCATTGTTAGTTTCATCAAAGTATATATGCATAGACTCCTCTAATATGCTGGTTCTCTTGACATATATTCTATATGCCCTACTGTTAGTCGAGTAATCCAGAAAGATACCTTCATCAACCTTTGGACCAAACTTACCTTGATACTCTTTGGTATTTAGGATGAAACACCTACAGCCAAAAGATATGAGATGATCAATCTTGGGCTTGCACCCTTACCAAAGCTCATAGGGTGTTTTCTCAAGAACTGGGCGAATTAAAACCCGATTCAAGAATATAACTAGCTGTGTTAATAGATTCTCCCCAAAAGTAATTTGGTAGATTGTTATCACTCAGCATGGATCAAACCATTTCAAATATGGTTTTGTTCTTCCTTTCTACAAACCCATTTTGTTGAGTATAACAAGTAGAAAAGTTGTGGTAAATATTTTGCGCTAAATAGAATTCTTCAAAATGAAAGTTCTGGAATTTATGTCCATGATTACTTCGGATTCTACTAATTTTAGTTCCTATTTTGTTCATTATCCGATTACTGAGTTTGATAAAAGACTCAAAGGTTTCATCTTTGCAACTCAGCAAGACTATCCAAGTGAATCTCTTAAAGTCATCAACTACCACGAATGAAAATCTTTTTCCATCCATACTCATAGGCGGAACAAGATTAAAGAGATCAAGGTGAAAGAGCTCTAACGCTCTCTTAGTTACTACGTTGTTTATAGACCTAAATAACTTTTAACTTGATTACCAAGTTGGCAAGCTATGCAAAGTCTATCTTTCTCAAAGCTGATACTGGGTAAACCCATAGCTAATTGCTTTTCGGCTAAATTGGACAGAATGTTCATATTTATATAACCTAACCTTTTGTGCCAAAGCCAAGAATCATCCTCCTTAGATACGAGATAGACATTAGCGAAGCCAAGGGATAAATCAATTATATACACATTATTAATTCTAAAAGTAAAGAGTATAGTTGACTCAATCTTAAAATCAATAATTGAGAAACATGCTAAGTCGAAAATAACCTTCCTGCCTTTGTCAATATTATAGGCTACACTTAGCATATTGAACTTGAGTCCTTTGACTAGATATGCCTCTTTGATTGAAGGAGAAACACCAACTGTGCCGCATCCAACAATCTTGCTTTTTTGGTTTTCTCCAAAGCTGACACTCCCATTTCATTTACACTCCAATGAAATGAACTAGCTTCATCTCCTGTCATATGCTTAGAGAATCCAAATACCACATTCTAGTGTCATCAGCGGATCTTAATCTCACTTGCAAAATAGTTTTGTTTTTGTAGGTACCCATGCTTTTGAGCTGGGGTCCTCCTTTGTTAGTAGTGCTCAGATTACTCCAGTCATACTCGTCATAATAACCATTTTTATGCATACACATTAATATAGTATGTCTAGCCTTCCCACAAAAGCCACATGCTGCTTTTGGTTTAGGTTGGCTCGCTTTCTTTTTTATAGAGGATTTTTCCCCTTAGAATTGCGAGTTTGGTTACTCGAAGATGTACTGTTAGCTGTTGGAGGAATCTGTTGCTTCTTTAAAGCTATTATCTCAGCAGTCAATTCATCTAATTACTTAGTAAACTTACTATTATGACATTCATGATATTCAACATTTTCTTGAAGAAAGCGGATATCAAGAGATAAGGAAGCAATTGTATCTTCCTAATCTTCACTTCTCCTCACTAGCTCTTTGATGTTTTTACCAAACTTATTAGTCAGCTTCATTACATCAAAGAGTATATGGGTGAATTATTCTATTAATTAAGGAATTTCAGGGTGTACCTGAGTTTGTGGATTTTTCCCACTATTATGCTCAGCTCCAGAGTTAGCAGCGGATTGATTGCTTCTTAAAGCAAATGCTGAGCTCTCACCCCTTTCATTCTCAATCGCCATCAAGCAAAGAGTTTTATATTCGGTTTTCTCTTCATCAAATGATGAATATTCCTCAAAGTCACTCCATGTGGCAGTAAGTGCCTCATTTTTCCGCGTAAACTTCTTCTTAAATCTATCCTTCTTTACTTTATGACAGGATGATTGGTTATGACCCTTCTCACAATAGCCAAAACACTTAATGTCTTTGCTGTGCTCCTTCTTAGTTCCTTCCTCAGCTCCAAGCCGATGCTGCATTGGCTTATTTTTGCCGGGAAACATCCTCTTATTGTATTTCTCATATTTCTTCATAAAGCGCTTTAATCTCCTAGTGAGAAGTACCATATGCTCATCTAAATCATCACTAGTTGATTCTTCAGATGAGTTAGCCTTTAGGACAATGGCTCTACCCTCTTTCTCCCTGCCTTTACTCTTCTTGGAGTCATCATTGTATTTCTTCAAGGATATTTTCTAAGTCAGCAAGGTGCTTATCAACTCATTATAACTATATGTCTTTAAATTGTGAACTTCCTCGATGGCGCTCTTCTTTGTGTCCCACTCAATAGTGAGAACTCTAAGGATCTTCTTCACCATCTCTTCTTTGTTGAATCCTTGCCCAATCTCTTTAGTTCATTAATGATATTAATGAACCGGTATTCATATATTAAATACCCTCGCTGGCACCCATCTAAACAGCTCATACTCTCGAAGCATGTGATTGATCTTTGACTCCTTGACTTTGTCAATCCCCTCATATGTGATCACCATCATTCTCTAGATTTCTTGCTTAGTCTCATAGCCAAATACCCTGTTAAATATTATAAGATCTAGCGTACAATGTAAGTAATTGATGGCTACCGCATTCTCTTTGAGAAGCCTCAGGTCAGCATCATCATAATCCTCCAGATCAGTTGGAACACGTACCCCATCCCGCACTATAATGGAAATTCTAGTGCCTCATTCTATTGCCAGCCATGCTTTGGGATTAAACGAAGTTTTCATGCAAATCTCCAAAATGTTTAGTACTGGCCATCAAAAAGTGGAGGCTTAGCCACAAACATTCCTTCTTTAAGGAGTGTTGTTTATCCTGAGCTGGAACTAAAATTATTGTAAGCCATTCGGATCTTTAACTCTTAGATAGTTAATCTAGAAGTTGAGAACTTGCTTTGATATCACTTAATCATCCCCTTTAGCTTAAATAATCTAGCAGAGGGGGTGAATTTGATGTTCTTAGTAACTTCAAAGAATTTAAAAATGATTCCTTTTAGATGTGTGCTGAGTTAAGAATGTTGAGTGCACTTTGGTCTAAAAACTGTAAATTACTTAGCTTCGTTGACTTAGTTTACCATTAATCTACATTGAATAAAATACTAAGCTTGGACTGGTTTTTCAAGCAGATATAAAAATAGAGAGATGATATATTAGCAAACACTATAAAGGTAAATATAAAATTAAGGATAGAAAACACATCAGATTTTATCTTGGTTTTGCCCCTAGCCTACCTCCAGTCCCCAGATTTCTTTCTAAGCTTTAATTCACTAGTGATTTCTTTCCTTAGGTGAAAAAGCCTTTACAGTGGGTAACCCAATTACTGAAAATACCTTTCTTTCTAACTACCACTCAGCAATAAGTTTAGGTACCCTTCCTAAACTGACTCATAGATTTAAGATTGAAAGTTCAACGAATGAAAGATTTAACTTACAAAAAGAGTCGAATCATTTTACAATTAACATAGCTTAGCTAGACTCTAAGCTAATCTATTTCTCTCTAACAAATCGATTTGAATTGAGCGTTTGCTTAAAGATTGCTTGAATTTGTAATTTTTGAATGTTGTGATTGCTTGGATAGTATTTTCAGCTCTTAAGAAATTCAACAAGTTTGAAAATCTACTCTAGTCTTCTATTTATACTTGAAGGTGTTGGAAGTAGCCATTGCAAACTTCTCATCTGGACTTGATCTTCAATATATCTTCTCTTCACATCTTCCAAATCTGTATAGAGATAGAATTTGAATGTTGAAGTGTGGGATTAATCTATTAATCTTGATGTGTCAAAAACTCATTTCTTTAAGCAAATCCAATATGAGAGAGAGGCGTGCAAGATGCAACTTGGAAGCTTGTAATTTTTTGGATTACTGACGTTGCAAAGTAGCGCGGGGACACTGGAAAAAGGGTGCATGTCAGAAGATGCCTTTTTGCCAATGGAGAATCTCCAACATTCCATACTAACACCTTTTGGATGTGAGGACCACATGAATATCCTATTTAATTTCAACACTTTTTACCTAAAAAGCATCAAAAGAATATTACATCTTTCACATACAGAGTTAAAAGCACAAGTGTCAAAGAATACTGAGCTTTCATCAAATAAAGGCTACTCAGCTTTGCTGAGATTTATCACATAAATTATATAGTACTTAGCTTACTTCAGCTTTTTTTACTCTAAGCCATAACTTAATAAAAACTCAGTAAACTGAGTTGTTTTCCTTTAACCAAACTCAAGTAAACTTGTCTACTTAAGAGTATACTTAATACTTAATTAATTTCACTATCCTAAATAGTTTATTATTTCCAAAACGTTTAAGTACTATGAAGTATTAATAACTTAGGTTCAACAATATCACGTCTTATTGCAATAGTGATGACCGTTCATTTGTAAGCCGAGTAGTTAAGATGGGATACATCACTCCTGATGTAGTGATATAATGGGAGTTGTACCTTAAGGCCTCTTGTGGAAGTAACACACTCATAAACCTCTAAACAAAGCATGAGATTAATAAAACAGGTTTTTAGTCAATCTTAGTACATAGAGGTAAGTGGAGTTCTTCGTGAATAAGTCTAACTTAGGGATAGTTACGGCTATTACATGAGCTAACACTTAATCCGAGATCAATAAACTGGATCGTACTTAACATGATAGAAGGAATGTATTGTATTGGTAGGTACTACAAAACCAGATCAAGTCACAAGCACGTGACATTCTAGAGTATCAGGGGATCATACACCTTTACTAGAAAGCCCATTTAATCATCTAGTCATTGGGTTCCATATTGGTCTAAAACATTGAGCCTAAAGGTTCCCAGATGGGAAGCCAAGTTTAGGTTAACATTGAACGGCTCTACACTTTGGGAACCTATGAGGTCACACACATTGGGCCTTCATTGACTAAATAAAGAACTTATAAACACTATACCGAGAATAAAAGGGTAGTCAAGTTCATTTGGATGGATAATTAAATGGCTAAACTAGTTAACCATTTTGAAAGAGGGACTAGGGATAAATATGCTATATGTGTAGCAAGGGTTTTTACCCATTGTAAGTGGTCCATGTGAACCCGGGTTGTTCGTTGGAGGGCTTGCATGGCTGCCATGCAAGCATTGGATGTGCTCGGGGGTTGACAACGTGGCTAGCACTGCTAGGCAATGCTAGAGCATGCTAGTGGGCCGCAGGCCCACTAACGCACTACAAGTCGAGCTTGCAGGAAGTCCCACATGATGGTTCATTAAGGTAGTTAATAAACATGCTAACTAGCATGGGGGAATTTAAAAATGTAAGATTAACCCGAAAGGATCTCCTAAGCATGACATGATTGACATAATCTCAATTAAAACATTCTGTTGATGTTATAGGTTTATAAAACTAATTAAAAGAAACCTAGCATCTAAGTTTAGAGCATTACTAGTTGATGCATGCCTTCCTTTGATTTGGTTCGGCTATCCCTTAGCGTAATCTAACAATACCCTGTTAGCACAAGCCTCTATACTAGGATAGCCTCTATGATAAGTCCACATGGACCCCACTAACTAAAACCTCATGAAGAAGGAGAACACATCGGTTAACAAGCAGCTGCTAGACCGCTTGTAGACCAATCCGAAAATATAACTAGAAGGCTCTTTCCAAAATAGGAATGAACCTTCAAAAGAATTCTTGCTAAAGCTAGAGAAACTCATGGAGGATCTCGCACACGGGTTGACACGTAGAGCTCCATGCTCCGTGTGTGTCAACTCACATGCATAGCCCACTATGGTGGGCTGTGCATGGCCTTTAAGGGAAGCCCACATGGGCTTCCCTTATCCCTCATGTGAGTCTTTGTGGGACTTACCACAAGCCTTGCTTGCAAGTTTGCTAGTAGGCCTCCACTACAGGCTCAAGCAAGTATTTCGAAGCGCACAAACACTTAAAAAGACAATAAAAAGGTTACAGAAAGATTACACCTTAGATTTATCCTACTTTGGCCTTGAGCCTACCTTTAGTCCCCCGATTCCTTTCCGAGCTTTAATCCACTAGTGATTTCTTTCTTTCAATAGGAAGAGAAGCCTTTATAATGGGTAAACACTTACAGAAAGTACCCTCCTTTCTAGCTACCTCTCAATACTCGGTTTTAGGTACCATTCCTAAAACTAACTCCCAAAGATTTAAGATTGAGAATTAAGAAAAATGGATTTAAACTTATAAAAAGCGCTGAACCCTTTTACAATATTTAAGCTTAGTTAAGACTCTAAGCTAATATGATTTCTCTCTTACAAATAAATAGAAAACTGAGTGTTTGCTTTTGATTGCTTGAAATGGAATTTCTGAATGCTAGAATTGTTTGAATAAAATTTTTAGCTCTTCAAACTTTCAAGGTGATTCACCAAGTTTGAACATCTGCTTCACTCTTCTATTTATAGTTGTAGATTTTGGAAGTAGCCATTGTAAACTTCTTGTCTGGACTTGTTCTTCAAAATCTCTTCTCTTCACAACTTTCAAATCTTCCCATTTGAAATAGATTTTCAAATGTTTAGAGATAGCGATTTCAAACTTTGAAGTCCAAGATTAAACTGTTAATCTTTGATGTGTTGAAAAATCATTTCTTCAAGAAAATCCATTTGTGAGAGGAGCGTGCGAAATGCAAGGTCAAAGCTTTTAGTTGGTTGACTTGCTGACAGTGTAGAGCTGGTGGTGACACTAGAAATGACTTACGTCAAGATATACCATTTTGCTTTGGGTGCTTATGGGGAATCTCTAACATTCCATACTGACACCTTTTGGCTGTGAGGACCACATTAATAGCCATTTTGATTTCAACACTTTTCAACCAGAAAATCATAAAAGGAAATATCATGTCTTCATAGACAACGTTTAAAGCAAAAGTGTTATAATATTCTAAGTGTCTTCAATATACTTAGTATTTCACTAAATAAAAGGTACTTAGCACAAGCTGAGTTATTTTGGATAAAATATAGAGTACTCACTACACAACTTTTCCTACTCTAAGCCATAACTTAATAACATCTTAATCAAACTAAGTTGTTTTCTCTAAAACAAACTCAAGTGAGACTTGCCTAATCAAGAGTTTACTTAGTACCGAATTAATTTCACTATTTTAATCAGTTTGTTTTTTCCAAAACATTAAGTATTGTAAAGTACTATTAACTTGGGTTCAACAATCTCCCCCATTTTGGAATAGATAACAAACTAGGTAGTAGAAGATATTAATCACATAAATAGTTTATGGATATAAGAATATTTTATTAGTGATATAAGACTCCCCCATGCTGAGTCAACTCCTTAGTAGTATAGACTCCCCCATACTTAGAGATCTTTTTCTTTTTCTTGGGACTTTATCTTACTCAGCTTTTCCTTTCAAGTTAGTCTTAGTTAATTATGAAAACAATATTATATGCAAGAATAACTCCCATATAACAAGTTAAGAAGCTTAACTTTTGATACAAACTTGTGATTTTTATTAATTTAAACTTAGTCAATAAAATAGGAAGTGTCCTATACTAAGTTTTTACAATTCTTTGCTATTACGAGGATGTCCATTCTAAGGACTATCTACGAGACTTAGGGTCACGCTGATGTGGTTGATTTTGAGAAGATGAGCCTTCGCATGTAGGTGATTTCCTAGGATATTGTTAAGGTGGTTGCTCTGGTGGACTTTGCGATGTAGGTTAGATGTTTGACCTATGATGCTGGGCAGCTTTGCAAGCATCTTCACCTATTTTCTCCCCCTTTAATATATGTTCTATCACTATTAGATTGAGATAGGCATTAAAAGAGTCTATCATAGTGTGAAATTTCTCTTACTTCCCAATGATGGCTTGTGATATTTCTTGCTCAAGCTTCTCTTTCCCTTGTGTTGAGAGAACCTCTTGCTCTTCAATTCTTGTAATAATAGATGATGACACCTTGTGAGATGAGTGATTTGGTCAAATCCTTAGTAAGAAAACTATTAAAAGCACTATAGAATACCTCTAAAATCAGCTGAATACAACGTTATCTTCAATTTGGCTTTCATGTCAATGATCCTTAGACACATTAGATGTATAGTCCTTGCTGTGTAATCTATGTCATTCACATCATGTTCTCCATTATCCACCAAATGCTATTCTTTGCCTTGAAGTTCGTTCCACCAGTGTATTAAGCTTCTCCTTTCAAGTTAATTATGGAAACATTATTATATGCAAGAATAACACACATATAACAAGTTAAGAAGCTCTTAACATACAAACTTGTGATTTTTATTAATTTAAAATTAGTCAATAAAATAGGAAGTATCTTATACTAAGTTTTTATAATTTTTCACTATTACAAGGATTTCCATTTTTAGGACTATCTATGAGACTTAGGGTCACGCTGATGTGGTTGATGTTGAGAAGATGAGCCTTCGCATGTAGGTGATTTCCTAGGATGTTGTTAAGGTGGTTGCTCTAGTGGATGTTGCCATATAGGTTGGATGTTTGACCTATGATGCTGGGTAGCTTTGTGAGCATCTTCACCTATTTTCTCCCCCTTTAATATCTATTCTATCACTATTAGATTGAGACAGGCATTAAAAGAGCCAATCGCAGATTGAAATTTCTCTTGCTTCCCAATGATGGCTGGTGATATTTCTTACTCAAGCTTCTCTTTACCTTGTGTTGAGAGAACCTCTTACTCTTCAATTCTTGTAATGAAAGATGATGACACCTACTGAGATGAGTGATTTGGTCGAATCCTTAGCAAGAAAACTATTAAAAGCATTGTAGAATACCCATAAAATTAGCTGAATACAAGGTTATCTTCAATTTAGCTTCCATATCAATGATCCTTGGACACATTAGATGTATAGTCCTTGCTGTGTAATATATGTCATTAACATCATGTTCTCCATTATCCACCAAATGTTATACTTTGCCTTGAAGTTCATTCCACCAGCATATTAAGCTTCTTATGAATAGTGAGGCCATTACTGGGGTTGATTTACTTAGAAGGCTAAGGAAATAGTTTACCCACGGTATCAATCAATGTTGTTTGAGATTGCTTCAAAGTATCTTTAGTGTTTGAGTTTATGAGAGTGCAAACTAAGTCCAATTCATCATACAACGCATTCATGTTGAGCACTGTTCTATCCGCCTTCTTGATAGCTTCATCCACCTTCTTTATAATGCTATCATTCTTTGTGTCATAAGTGATAATTAGCTTAGACATCTTCTCCATTTTATCACACATGTTGTGCGCCAAGTCCTTGTTTGTATCCAACTGCTTTGACAGTTCATGAGTTTTATTGTTCATGCTGGTCTTTATTTTGGCATGCTCTTCACCAAACTTATGGAACTACATAGTTTAAGTTGCTAAGGTGGCATTAAGACTACTCAACTTTTTTGAAGCAACACCAATACTATTCTTCACCTTACTTGCCACTACATTTGCAATCACATTTGAGGTTGGAATAGAAGATACAACAGCATTGAGGTGAGTTGCAGAATCCGTCAACCTTGTTAAGATTAGAGCCAACTTTTCCACAAGGCTTTTGGCATTCTCCTTAGCTAGATGATTTCTGATTGCATAAAGGCTCCCTTGGATCTTCTCAAATTCTTCTAAATCAATAGACTTTGAAAGGATGCTTGAGTGTTCTTCAAACTCATGAATCTTTGCCTTTTTATTTGTGGAAAATCTAGTCAATTCTTGTGCTAGTAGCACCTTGCTTACTAAACCATCCAACTCAGCATCAGTTTGGAGAGCTGGAAATTTCTTCCTTGCTAGCTTCCTAATATAAGATAAGATGGTTAAATAACCCAAATCCTTTGGATTTAGCTTGCTACTAAATGGAGTTGCTTCCTCGGCTATAAAATTTGCCTTGGCAACACCATTATTTACTATTCCCTGTTGAGTGTAGTTCTCAGTGATTGGGACTTCTCCAATTAGAGGGATTAGAAGGGTTGAGGATGGTTGAGAAGAAAGGTTAGGTGTAGAAGAAGTGTTTTGGGGTAATTCAGATGTTTGTATAGATGGATTTGAAGAAGTAGAGGTTGGTTTAGATTTTACAAGAGAAGGAATGAGAGTTATTTGAATTTGTAGAGGTGGTGAAGAAGGGTTGGTCTTTTCTTAGGAAGTGGTTGAAGAGGAAATATGGATTGGGGAATTTACAGAAGAATTTAAATTAGAAGTATGAACAGGAGAAGAAGGAATTTTAGGATTTAAAGAAGAAATTGAGGAAGGATTTGTAAGTACCTATTGGTTAGCTAATTGAACCAAGGATGGGTTAGCTTCAAGTAACTCAATCTAAGTAATTGGTATCTCTGTTTATTGAGTGAGATTGGGAGCTTAGATGTCCTCCTCAGGAAGTGAAGAATCTTTCTTGTTGATGACCTCCATCTCATCATCATCCTCACTACTCACCACTTGAATTACCCTTGTGGTAGATCACTTTTTTTATAATCCCTTTATCTTGGAGATAACTTTCTCCACTTCCTCAATTGTACTAGGACTGATAGTGTCATTATCCTCTGTGGCCTTCTTAGAGATCTACTAAGTAACAGCTTCTCTAGCCTCCTCAAAGTTCCTCTTCCTTTCTCTCAACTCTTCTCCTAGTTCTTTGGTAAACATGGTTTGAAATTTTTCAGTGAATTCTGGAGGAGGTGGAGGTAATGATGACTTTGTTTTCAAGCTTAGACCTGGCCTCAGCTTCCCTTTAAGTCCTTATCTTCTAGTTCAATTTTTTCTTTGTTGGAGTTTGGGCAGGCAAAGCTCCTACCCTTGCTTTTTTTGGGATTGCTTTCTTTCTTTGAGCTGCCACCTTAGCTCCTAGACTTGTAGGAGTAAAAGTGGTTGAAGTTTGAACAAGCTGAGCTGATAGAGGAACATCATCAATCATTCCTTCACTATACACCTCATAATCTACCACAAAGGTATCTTCATCCTCCTTAAGGATGTTGGCTAGAAGCATGAATGGAACTACTTTAGCCTTCTTTGATTTGACATCTAGGGCTTTGGTGTACCTTGTGTGGACTTAATTGAACTTCAATTTCTTGAAGTGATGGAAATCTAAGGCCTTCTTTAATGGCAAGATGGTGTCTCTACTCTCACCCACAAACTTAGAAATATCCATCCTCACAGCTTTTGCGATGGCAATGATAAGATAACCATAGTGATAGAGGGCAGTTACCTTAGTGAGATGATGTAAAATCATCACATGCTAGTTGAATTGCTTCCCTTCTATCATATGATATATTATACACCTCTCAAAATTGGTGCAATTGTTGAGGGATCCAATCTTGGGCATGATTATCTTGATCAATAGCTCATGGCATGCTCTAGCTTTCCATGCCATTCTTAAAATTGAGATTTCACCGATGCCATAATCCATTGGCAGTTCCCAATCTTCTAGGATGGTCACAACTTCTTCATCCCCATTCCTCCTTAGTATAGTGCCTTTCAAGGGCATGTTCAAGATGTTGGCCAACAGCTTTACGGAGATTAGATAGGAGGTCTTCTCTATCTCTATCATCAGGATGTTTAGGAAACCCTTCATGATGCAAAGGTCTAAGTATAACTTACTTACCAATCCCTTGATTGTTGGTCCATCAAGGAGAAGAAATTGATTTAGATTTTGTTGCTTGATGACACGATGTATGGTCTTGTTCTTCAATATCCTATCATAATCCACTTTAAACACTGGACTAAACTCCTTATCTGCTCCCCAGCTAACTTGAGCAAACTTTTGCCTTGGAGTAAAACCACCTTCTCAGTTATGTTGTTTATGTTGATTAACATGTTTCTCTATGATTGGCCTTAAAGAGGGTACTGAACTTTTCTTTGGGTTTGTTGAGAAAACGCTATTGTAGAGAAAATTGAGAGAAAAGGTTAGGGTTATTGAGAGAAATTTGCTTTGAGGATTCAAATTATAAGTAGGTTTGTCTCTTCAGCAAGCTCTTCCTTATATAGTCTTTTCTCTTGAAACATAACACGTGTCTCTTCCATAAGCAAAGATGAAGTTTAACAGTGAGTATCAACATGAATTTAACCAACTTAGTTAAACAACAAGGTTTTGGTTTAGACGGTTCCAATTAAAAACGCACTTTCAATAAAGTAGCTTTTGAGATTTTAACTAGGAAAACTAAACTAACAACATTAAATAAAAAAGTAAACGAGGTTAAATACATGTCCCCTTATTTAAATGAGTATAGATTTTGGACTTGATTTTCAACATTTAGCTAAAAATTTCTAGGATTTTCTTCACATTGGGTTCGCCATTCCAATTATCTCTTTGAGTGTGTTGAATTACTCTTATGCTAATGGTTTGGTGAATATGTTTACTCGCTGCTCCTCTGAAGGAGCATACTCCAATTTGAAATCTCCCTTTAGCACATGATCCCTTATGAACTGATATCTAATGTTTACATGCTTCATCCTACCATATTGAATTGGATTATTGGATAGGTCAATTGCACTCTTGTTATCACACATAACTTCAAGGCATTTTGAATTTATACCATAATCCTCCAATTGTTCTTGATCCATAACAATTATGCTATGCAACTTCTTGTTTCCATGTACTCAACTTCTATAGTACTTCGCATAATAGAAATTTGCTTCTTGTTGTACTATGAGACTACGCATTCTCTAAGGAAATGACATCATCCAATGGTGTTTTTCCTGTCAAGCTTATCCCTTCCAAATTTGGATACATGTACCCTCTAGGATTGAAATCTGAGCTGTGGCAATACCACAGACTTACATCAATAGAACCTTGCAAGTACCGGAGAATTCTCTTAACAGTTGTTATGTGAGATCTTTGGAGTCAGCTTGATAACGCACATAATAGCATACAAAGTATTGAATATAAGGCCTACTAGTTGTTAAGTAAAGGAGAGAACCAATAATACCTCTATAGAACTCTCTATCTATAGGTTTACCAACTTCATCCTTATTTAAGATTGTGTTAGTGGCCATGGGAGTGGACATTGGCTTCGAATGCTTTATATCAAATTTCTTCAAGATTTCTTTGGCATATTTCGCTTGGTTAATGAAAATTCCATCTTCACTTTGCTTGATCTATAGTCCAAGGAAAAAGTTGGGCTCTCCTATCATTAACATCTCAAACTCACTCGTCATCTACTTGTTGAATTCCTTGCAAAGGTTCTCATCAGTTGCTCCAAATATGATATTATCCACATAGATTTGGACTAGCAACACATCTTTCTTCCTTCGCTTGATAAACAAAGTTGTATTTGCTTTGCCTCTTTCATAGCCTTTGCTAAGTAAGAAGTTGGTTAGCCTTTCAAATCGACCACGAGGTGCTTACTTCAATCCGTAGAGAGCTTTCTTTAGCTTGAAGACATGCTCTAGATTCTTTACATCTTTAAAGCCTGGGGGCTGGCACACAAAAACTTCCTCTTGAATGAAGCCATTAAGGAAAGCACTAATGACATCCAATTGAAACAATTTGGAATTCATATAGGATGAAAAGCATAGAGAATCGTATGCTTCAAGATGATCTACAGGTGCATAAGTCTCATCATAATCGATCCCTTCTCATTGGTTGTAGCCTTGAGCAACAAACTTGGCCTTGTTTCTGACAACAACGCTATCTTCCTCAAGCTTGTTCTTAAAAACCCATTTGGTATCGATTATTGATTTCCCTTTGGGATTAGGAACTAGATCTCAAACATCATTGCACTTCAACTGATCCAATTTCTCTTGCATCGCTATCATCCAGTAGTCATCTCCTTCTGCTTCTTTGAACTTCTCAGGTTCAATCAATGGGATGAAAGCTGGATGGCTCATCATTCTACTGAGATGACCTCACGTCATCATTGGATTATGAACATCATCTAAAATACTCTTTATTGGGTGATTGCGACGAATTCTAATCTCTCTTAGATGACTCGGATCTTCAATGGGAGTGTTTGCACTAGGTTATTGCGACTGACGTTGAACATATGCTTCATTTAAGTTGATCGAAAGATCATCATTGGTTGTAACTTCCTTAATTTTTGCCTCTTATGCTAGGTTGGGAAGCATAGAGAGTGGAATGATTGGTTGTACATCTACCAGCATTGTTTGTTTCATCGAAATCTACATGCATAAAATCCTCTAAAAGACTAGATCTCTTAACATATATTGTATATGTTTTACTGTTAGCTGGGTAACCTAGAAAGATACCTTCATCAGCCTTTTGATCAAACTTACCTAGTTGCTCCTTGGTATTTAAGATAAAAACCTAAAACTAAATGATCAGAGATGACCAATCTTAGGCTTAAGCCCTCGCCAAAGCTCATAGGGTGTTTTCTCCAAAATTGGGTGAATTAAAACTTGATTCAGGATATAACAGGCCGTGTTAATAATTTCTCTCCAAAAGTACTTTGGTATATTGTTATCACTCAACATGGATAAAAAGTTGTGGTCAATACCATGCGCTAAATAGAGTTCTTCAAAATGAAAGTTCTCAAATTCATGTCCATGATCACTTTGGATTCTACAGATTTTAGTTCCTAGTTCATTCTTTATCCGATTACTGAGTTTGATAAAAGACTCCAAGGTTTCATCTTTGCTACTGAGCAAGACTATCTATGTGAATCTCGTGAAGTTATCCACAATCACCAAGGAAAACCTTTTTTCACCCATGCTCATAGGTTGAAAAGGACCAAAAAGATCCAAGTGGAGGAGCTCTACAAGTCACTTAGTTAGTACATTGTTAACTGACAAAAATGACTTTCTAGCTTGCTTACCAAGTTAACAAGCTGAGAAAAGTCTATCTTTCTCAAAGCTGATATTGGGTAAACCCACAACTAGTTGCTTTTTGGCAAGTTTTGATAGAATTTTCATATTTATATGACCCAACCCTCTATGCCAAAGCTAAGAACTATCCTCCTTAGATACGAGACATACATTAGTGGAGTCAGGGGATAAATCAATCATATAAACATTATTGATTCTAGGAGAAAAGAGAATAGTAGAATTAGTCCTACAATCAATAATCGAGAAACCTGATGAGTAGATTATAACCTTCCTACCTTTGTCACAAAGCTAGGTTACGCTTAGCAGATTGAACTTAAGTCTTCTGACTAGAGATACCTCTTCGATCGATGAAGAAACACCAAGTGTACAGCTTCCTACAATCTTTCCTTTTAGGTTGTCTCCAAAGTAAAAATTCCAACTTCTTTTGTGCTCCAATGAGATCAATTGAGTTTCATCTCCCGTCATATGCCTCGAGCACCCGCTATCCAAATACCACATTCCAGTGTCATCAACGAATCTTAGGCTCACTTGTAAAATAGTTACATTTTCTTAGGTACCGGTGCTTTCAAGTTGGGTCCTCCTTTGTTAGGAGTGCTTAAGTTACTCTAGTCGTACTCGTCATAGTAACCATTTTTATACCTGCAAAGTACAGTGGCATGTCCAGCCTTCCCACAAAAGCCACACGGTATCTTTTGGTTTAGGCTGGCTCGCTTTCTTCGTTGAAGAGGAATTCATCCCCTTACAAGAATAGCAAGTTTAGTTACTCAGAGCTGGATTTTTGGCTAGAGGAGGAACCCATTCCTTCTTTAAAGCTGATAACTCAATAGTCAACTCCTTTAATTTTTTAGTGAGCTTGCTAATATGACATTCATGATACTCAGCTTTTTCTTGAAGAAAATGGATATCAAGAGATAAGGAAACAATTGTATCTTATTGGACTTCACTTATATTCACTAACTCTATGATGTTTTTGACTAATTTATTAATCAGTTTCATTACATCAAAGAATACCTGGGCGAACTCTTCAATGGACAAAGGAATTTCAGAATTTACCTTAGCTTGGTGATTCTTTCCTTTGTTTTTATCAGCTCTAGAGTCAATAGCGGATCGATTTTCCTTTGAAGCAGATGCTGAGCTCTCACCCTTCACATTCTCAATCTCAATCTCCATCAAGCAAAGGTTAACGATTGCTTCTTTAATAAATGATGAAGATTCTTCAAAGTCACTCCATGTGGTAATAAGTGCCTCATTTTTCTACCCGAGCTTCTTCCTGAATCTGGCCTTCTTTGATTTAGGATAGGATAATTGGATGTTACCTTTCTCACCACAGCCAAAACATTTGATATCTTTGTTGTGCTCATTCTTGGATCCTTCCTCAGCTCCTCGTTGGTGCTGATTTGGTTTGCTTTAGCTTGGAAACTTATTTTTGATGAATTTCCCATCCTTCTTCATGATGAGCTTCAATCTCCTCGTGAGAAGGGCTGTTTGCTCATTCAAATCATCACTAGTTGATTCATCATATGAGTCAGCCTTCAAGATAATAGCTCTGCCCTCTTTCACCGTACCTTTACTCCTTTTAGAGTGATCATTGTATTTCCTCAGGGACATCTCTTGAGTTAGCAAGGGGCCTATCAGTTCATCATAGTTGTAGTTCTTAAATCATGAGCCTCCTCTATAGCTCTCTTCATTGAGTCCAACTCAAGAGTGAGAACTCTTAGGATCTTCTTCACAATCTCCTCTTTAGTGAATTCCTTACCTAGCCTCTCTTGTTCATTAATGATGTTAAGGAACCTGGTATTCATGGATTGAATACCCTTTCTTATGCCCATTTGGAACAGCTCATATTTCTAGAGCATAAGATTGATCTTTTACTACTTGAGTTTATTTGTCTCCTCATAGGCAACCTCTAGTTTTCTCCATATCTCTTGCACCGTCTCGCATCTAGAAACCTTATTGAACTTTGTCAAATCTAGCGCACAATGTAAGTAATTAATGGTTGTCACATTCTCCTTAAGGAGCTTTAGGTGAGTGTCATCATAGTCTTTTAGATCAATTGAAACACGTTCTCCATTACGCATAATAGTGATAATTTTGGGTCCTAATTTAATTAATAACCATGCCGGCATGCTTTGGGATTAAATGAAGTTTTTCATGCAATTTTTCCAAAATGGGTAATGTTGGTCATAGAATAGTGGAGGCCTAGTCATAGACATTCCTTCTTTAAGGAGTGTAATCTGTCTTGTGTCGAAACTATAATTTTAAAAAAGCCATTCGGATCTTTTACTCTTAAACAAAGAGTCTAGAAGTTGAACACTCACTCTAATACCACTTGTTTGTTCACTTTACCTTTAATATTCATGCAGAGGGGAGTGAATACTGAATAACTTGGTACTTAATAGATTTAAAAAAATTTAATCCAATTTGTTTTTTAGATAATCTGATTTCTCTCATACAAATAGATGGAAAACTAAGTGTTTTCTTTTGATTGCTTGAAATGGAATTTACTAATGCTGGGATTGCTTGAATAGAGTTTTCAGCCCTTAAGAAATTCAAGGTGATTCACCAAGTTTGAATGTCTGCTTCAATCTTCTATTTATAGTTGTAGATGTTGGAAATAGTCATTACAAACTTCCCGTCCTGACTTGTTTTTAAAAACTCTTCTCTTCACAGCTTTCAACTCTGCCCATTTGAAACAGATTTTAGCAAATTTAGTGATAGCGATTTTGAACGTTGAAGTGAGAGATTAAACCATTATATGCATCAAAAAATCATTTCTTCAAGCAAATCCATTTGAGAGAGGAGTGTGTGAGATGCAACGTGGAAGCTTGTAGTCGGGTAACTTGCTGACATTGCAGTGGAGACACTGGAAAATGACTCATGTCAGGAGATGCTTTTTTGCTTTGGGCGCTTGTGAGGAATCTCTAACATTTTGTAATGACACCTTTTGGTTGTGAGAACCACAAGAATATCCGTTTTGATTTCAATGCTTTTTACCCAAACATTTCGCTTCATTGATTTCTAGTCTCAATCAAACTATGAACTAGGGATATTTAGACTTTTAATAGTAACACATGTATGCAGTTCTTACTCCATATAGCTCCCACTATATCCTTACACTTTCACGCTATGAATCAGTCACGGACTTTGTCTTATTATATTAATGAATATATACATACTTAATATCATATATATAATACCAACGAGATACATAATTTAGAAACATCATCGATATATAACAATGATGCCTTATTATTAATAAACAATAATTCAAAACTGTTTGTACATTAGTGAAAAATAAAGAGATATTGCCTTAGTTGCCTCTAGGGCATACATCATGTTTAACACCAAAAGCCCATGCTTGCAGGATAAGACAAGCCGATTGGGCTTTCCTTGTGTGGCACACAAAACCTACCAAAGTGGGCTGTGCACTTGGGTCAGACCCGTATAGCTTAGGGCTCCCACGGTGACCCGTGTGTGGGATGGGGAACTCCCCATCCCACATTGTTAAAAGGGGAGTAATTTTGCTCCACTTCTCCCAATAAATAGGAGCCTCTCCTCCTTCAAACCTACTTCAATTTAGCCTTTCTCTTCTGAACTTGACTTTTTGTTTTGTAAATTGTTTTGAGATCATCCTAGAGTTTCTCTTTTATTTGTGAGAATCTTTTAAATGCTTATTCGTATTTTGGAAAAGATCTTTCACAATTATTTTTGGGTTAGTCTATGAGTGGTCTAGCAGCCACATGTTAACTGACAAGTTTTCCCTCTTAAAGAGGTTTTGGTCGATGGGGTTCGTGTGGACTATTCATAGAGGCTGTCCTATTATAGAGGCTAGTGCTAAAAGAGTTTTGTCTAGCTTGTCTAAGGGATCATTTGCTGTAGCAAGGGAAATGTACTCATCAACTGGTAATGCACTATACATAGATGATAAGTCTCTTTTAATAAGTGTTTATAGACCTAATGTAACTATGGAATGTTTCAATTAAGATTATATCAATCATTCCATGCTTAAGAGTTCCTTTTATGTTAATTTAAGTTTTGAAATTATGTCATGCCAATTCGCATATTCATTAACTATATAGATTAACCAGCACTAACAAGGAGGTGTCCCAATTCATCTGATTTTTTCATCGCTATTCTCCTCTCCATAATCTTCTTCCCCATTTTTAACAGCCAGCTTCATTACACCATACTAACTGATAAGTGTATAATTACACTGATTATCATTATAATTTTATACACTAAACACTATAGTTTAAGTCATTTTTATACTTCATATAAAAGATTTCACGTGGTATGCAGTGTTTTTATCCAAATGCAGATACTAGGTAAATCTTGGGAGTAAAATGATCTAAAGTGGAATTCTATGAAAAAAGAGTGAAAAAGGTGTAAAAAGATTCGTGGAACTTAAAGATTTGGCTTAGGATCGAAGCTGTCAAATATCGGTGAAGTTACAAGGAGAATTCTAAAGAAAAATGCAATTCACGATCGTGACAACCAATCACGGTCGCTACTTGTTCTTCTTCAAAATAGAAGTCTGCCAATCAAAGATTCATGGTCGCGACATGTATATCGTGATCGCGACTTGGACTGTTTTCTGGTTTTATCTTCTTAACTACCAACCGCCAAATAAGCATGATCAACCATAGTTAACCACCATCAACTACCAACGAAAAAACACTTATTAGATGTCAACCAATCATGAAAAGGTGCCTATCCATTATGGATTAGATTGAAGCATCTCAACTAATCACAATGAAGTGATGCAATCATTCACCAATGGACGCGGCTCTTCATTTGGATAGACGCAACCCTTCAAACTCTATAAATAGGGCTCTAAACATCACAAAATTTGTACAGCGGATGTGGAAAGATGACCAGGGTTACATATAGTGTGTGTATAGATAGAGAATTTGCTACGTTCGTAAGTGTTAGCGAGAAAATGTTTAAGTGATTTGAATCCTTGTTTCGATCACTAGATTTCTCTACATATTTGAGTGAATGTTGTGTAAGTGTACTTGCAAATCACTTATCAATAAAAGTTTTCATTCTTCAACATTCGTTTATTCGATATTCACAAAGAATAGCATCCAAATGGAGGTTCTGTATGGGCCGAGACCGAATTCAAAGTAGACACAGGAATTGCGAGAATTGATGACTCCCATTAAAGAGTGGATACGGTTTGATCAACTTTAGCTTTCACATGCATACCTTACAACTTTGGTTTGCTTTCTACTTATACTTTTTATTTTGAAGTTTATGATATGTCTATGTGTCATAATGCGTGTTCCTTGTTGAGTCTTTTATATTAATCAAGTTATATACCTTTGAGCTAACTTTAAGAGTAGTTTCGGTGTTAACGAGATTGTGTATAATCACTGGATCTATGATTTTATTGTTGTTTAGTGAGCCAACATTTTTAGAATGGTAACTTGCTAAATGTGGCTATGTGAGAGCGACCCGTACTAAGCATAGTAATATTGTTGTCCAGGTTTATATAATCATCTTAATTCATTTGCACGAGATTTAGAAAAGTCATTTCATGTGTTGCTCGGTGGTGAATCATTGAACATTTGAGTGTCTAGAACCAATTATGTTAAATTAGTCTAGTGAACTTAATAGCTTTGTTGAACTTGCATGTTTTCTTTGCTATACTTATTTCGTAGGAAAAATCTATATATTTAAAATCTCTAGTCTTCCATACATATATCTATCCCAACTAAAATCTAAAAATATTTTATTTTCTTTATTCCGTTCCTTTTTTTGATCTTTAGAGCTAGTCATTCCTTATGGGATCGATATCTTTTAAAACTACATTGTAACTGTATACTTGCAGTGGTCACCATTTTTCTATTTAGATAAGCGGTACTAACAACACCTGCTCGTATTTTGAACTTATATCTTATCGGTAGGAAAGTGGGAGACAAGGTTTTTGGCTTCATTATTAAATACAAAATCCTAGGAGTTATTAGAGTCGAAACCTTGCGAACAAGTTTTTGGCACCGTTGCCGAGGAAGGCAAGTGCATTCTATAGATTAATTATATCTATTTATTTCATTTCTTGTATTATACAATTTTCTAATCTTATTCTAGATATGAAAAGATTATGAAATAATCATCTTGGAGGTGAGACATCATAATATTTAGTCTTATTTCTTGACAAATAGAAGATTTTCTTCTATTTTCCTTATTCGTGTTTACGACTTCTATTCGCGCTCATGAATTCCTGTTAAAACTTTATATTTCTTTTTTTAGTTTAGTCACGTTCGCAACCTAGGATCACGATCGTGACGTGAGCGAAAACTGCAGCAGTTTTAGCAGTTTTTCGACAGTTTCTCGCAAATTCTATATATAGAATGCGAATTCTCATAATCCTTCACTTCTGAAATTAGAAATTCCTTTTTCTTTAGACAAAATCTTTGTTCTAAACCTTAAAAATCAACCAATCCTTTTCTTCAAAATGGTACACTCTAACCAATCTATTCTCATTCCTCCTTCGGATCTGCAAGAGTGGTATGAAGCACCTTTTCCTATTCACTCTCGAGAGGAAGGTGATCATTTCGAAACCATCAGAGATGCAAAATTCACAAGTTCTTATGTTATCTATAAGAATAGTTTCATTCATGTGGGAATATATGAGAGGGCAATGTATTATCTTAGGATTCAAAACTTCGTTCTCTATTCCTCTATGAATATTGGGAATAGTGAAGATAACTATAAGGAGATGTTGATATCATTAGTTTAGGCAAATACTAAGATGGATTGTCTAGAATTTCATAATCAAGGGAAGAAGTATAAATTGTCAAGGAAGAAATTGGAGCAGAATTTAGAATTCCCTAAAGATTATTTCTACAAAATACTTCTTGGTTGGGATCCACTACCAACATAGAATCGCCTTACTGGAAAAGATGAATACAAACAGGAGTCTACCTATAGCCGGTGGATTTGAGACCCCTATTTGCTCGTGTTACACTTCTATCTAAGTAGTGTGCTTTGCGATAGATCTAGTTCTGACATAATCATTCCTGAAGAATTGTTTGTCTTGGAAGCAGTTTGGAATGGCTTACTTGTGGACGTATCAAGAGTTATGATGGGGACTCTTATGTCTACTACAATTGATCCTGGTAGGATAGCGTATAGGTGTCGAACTATGGTGAATTTGTTAGGACAAATTGGATGATTAACTTGTTGTGTAGAACTCTTTACTAACGAAGATGAAATTCCGGAACTAACTATGGAAATTTTCTTCAAGTACGGATTTCTAACTAAGTGCATTGGTGAAAATGGGATAAACTATGATTGGACATCATGGGATGAGCGAGTAGAAGCCGATAAAAAGCAAGAAAGAGAAATCACTAAGGAAGAAAGGAGCAGTTCAGCTAATCTTAAGAGGAAGTTGAATGAATTAATGGAAGATCAAATCTCTATTCATCGCAAGACTAACAACATCCATACTTTGGTGTATGATGTTGAAAGATATCTATGGGAGTCACGTTATAAGATTGATCAGATGATTGAATCGTTAACTCCTGAATGAATAGTTTTCTTTTCTTTTCAGATTAGAAACTTGTATAGTGTTTCTTTTTAAGTTTAGTTGTGTTTGTTTGTTTGTTTATTTGTTTGTGTTTCATTGTTAGTTTGTAAATATTTGTTGAATATGAAATGAAAAATTTGAACAACAAGACGATGATGTTCAATTGCTATCTTCACCATGAAAAATCAAGGTATAATAGTAAATATTTATCTTTTGTATTTAACAAAGTTGTTTGTGTTTTTGTTTCTAAGTTTTTATAGGTGCAAGTCTAAAAATTGAAGAAATTTGAAGAATAAAGAAGATTGCGATCGCAACACAATTCATGCTCGTGAATATTGGATATCAAAACATTCTGTTTTTATTGTGAAGAAAGTCACAATCACGACTAGCCTTCGTGATCATGACACGGGAAAATTATAACCATTACAAATCACGATCAAACACGCGACAGATGTCCGTAACCACCACTAATAGCAAGTTTTGAGCATAAAGGGCTATAGTATCAATTATGCCTAATTAGAGACCCCTTAAACCTATATAAATAGCTCCAAGTTGAACCCTAGCCACCACATCCTTTCAAAAAAGCTTACAAAATTCTAAAATTCTTCATCTTCTACCTTCTACATTCAAAACCTTTTCAAACCTTTTCTTCAAAAACCAAAATGACTCGTGTAAAGAGAGTAGCAAATAAAAGAGGAGCCCAATCAATTCAAGAAAAATTTGATTGTCCTGTCCCTTCAAGGATAAGAGAAGTGGGCAAGAGATTTCAGAAGCTCAACAAGTTGGTTATCACTGGGGTGATATTCCTCAATTTAGTCTTCTTGGAAACTTTGAATCTCCATGAAGAGATGAAGATCTACCTATTGGCTCTTGGTCTTACAAGATATGTGAATTCACGTTTTCCGCAAAATCAAGATTGGATTCTCGAATGCTTAGTGACATTCAACTTTGAAGATTCAAGGAAGAGGGTAATTCAATTTTGTAATCAAGGAAAACAATACACCGTCACAAGAGAGATGATGGGTGATTGGTTCAATTTCGAGATTATCAATTCATTAAGCATGATGGATTCTTTTCAACTAAACCGAGTTTGGGCAGAATTATCAGGTAAGAGTCTTCGATCCCAAAAACTCTCCTAAAAAACTTATTTAGGATGAATGCGTTCTTCTTCTCCACAAATACCTTTCTACTTTGGTATTTTATCGAGTAGAGAATACAAAGGTCCAAATGAAAGACTTGTTTGTTCTTTCTTGTGCTATGATGAAACAAAAAGCGGAATTTATGGATATCATATGGGTATGATGAAGAAGACTCAACAAGCATGAGAAGCAAGATTGGAGCGGATGAAATTAAAACTGCTATCATCTTGGGTGCAAGAGGTGAACTCCCCTATATCCAACAACCGAGTGAGTATTTTCGTTACATGGATGGGAATTATTTGAAAAATACTTGATTACTTCAAGAACATGATGGTGTTTATTCTTTCTACTCCTACTCTAAACGCACTAAGAAACTCAACTTGATTCAAGAAGATTCTTCCATCCATCGGACCATCAAATCCAACCATTAGCCATCACAAAGGAAAAGCTCCAATGAACGTAGAAGAAGATAAAGAAGAAGACGAAGAAGCTCCAGAAGATTAGAAGGCGAGCATGCAACTTAAATTGGACAATTGCCAAGCGGAACTTGGAGTTATGAAGAAAGTTATGAAGATTCTAAAGAAAATTAATAAATCGATGCTTCGAAAATTACTTTCATTCTTTAGAAAACAAAATTGTCAATTCACTCCTAGTCCTCCGGATTCTACTTCACAATAGAATGGGTTTATTCTTTACTTTACTTTCTCCTTTTCAATTCTATTTTTCGACTAGCTTTATCTTTAGTTTTTGATTTTTATTAAATGTCTCACAATGAGGACATTTTGTTCTCTAAGTGTGGGGGCCATTTGTAAAAATCACATCAAATCCAAAAAAAATTAAATAAAATAAAAAATTGAAGAATTTGAAAATTTTTGTTGATTTTTGTGTTATTTATCCACTATCTATTCTCATACTTTACTAACATTTGTCCAAGGTTATAGTGAGTGTTAGGTATTACAAGTTTGATGTTAGTGCAAATTTTGAGTGCATGTTGAAATTAGCGTTATTAGCAGAACATTTAGCATTTGGCAATGATGAGTGGCGAGTAACATTCAAGAGCAACATTCCAAGTAAGTTTCGATATATATTTCAATGCAACATGAATTAGTATAAGTTATATAGTTTTAGTTTAATGCTTCTGAAAAGTTTAAATGGAGTAATAACTAATAATATTCTTACTATGAGTTTTATATGCAAATCTCGAATAA
>CATIWQ010553300.1:0-44385 GCA_949673415.1 Euphorbia schlechtendalii | reverse complement strand
AAAAGAAATAAAAATAAGACAGACAAGGCGCATAGTAGTAAGTGAAGAAAATACGGGCGATGTAAACTGTAAAGAGCGTATAGTAGTGGGCGAGTTAGATCAGTTCCTCCAACCAAACTCACCTCGCCTTCTCCGCCCGCTTTTTCTTCTATTTCAATTCATTTCTTCATTCTCTGTCTCTCTATCGCATCTCAATTCCTCAATCTCTGAAGCAATGGCGGCTTCGTCTACTTCATTCCTCTCCAAACTCTCAGTCTCCAACAGAACTCTCTCCTTTTCCTCTTCCATTTCCCCTTCCTTCCCCACATCCCCCTCCAAATCCCACTCTAATCGCAGACGGAATGCCATGAGAGTCCAATCCAAGATCCGAGAGATCTTCATGCCCGCACTCAGCTCGACTATGACCGAGGGCAAGATCGTCTCCTGGATTAAATCTGAGGGAGACGTTCTTTCCAAAGGAGAGAGTGTCGTTGTGGTTGAGTCTGATAAGGCTGATATGGATGTTGAGACCTTCTACGACGGTATTCTCGCTGCAATTGTTGTTCCCGAGGGCGAATCTGCTCCCGTCGGAGCTGCTATTGGGATTTTGGCGGAGACTGAGGATGAAATTGCTGAAGCTAAAGCTAAAGCCTCTGCCAGTTCTTCTGGCGCCGCTCCTCCTGCTGCGGAAGCGGTTATTCCTACTCCTCCTCCGCCTACTTCTACTCCTGCCCCGGCGATTTCGCAACCTGCTCCCGCGGCAGCTGTTGCTGAGGGGCCAAGGAAGACGGTGGTTACTCCGTTTGCGAAGAAGTTGGCTAAGCAGCATAAGGTGGATATTAATAAGGTTGTTGGAACGGGACCGTTTGGCAGGATTACGCCGGCGGATGTAGAGGCAGCTGCAGGCATTGCGCCTTCCAAGCCGGCAGCATCAGCCCCTGCTCCTGTTTCTGCTGCTTCACCACCTAAAGTTGCTGCCGCTCCTTCAGCACCTTTGCTTCCAGGTTCTACTGTTGTACCGTTTACAACAATGCAATCTGCAGTGTCAAAAAATATGGTGGAGAGCCTTTCCGTACCTACTTTCCGGGTTGGGTATCCAGTGACGACGGATGCTCTTGATGCTTTATATGAGAAGGTTTGTTGCCTGAATTTGTTGGTTCTGTTCTTTGTATCTGTAATGTTAATTTTAATGATTCTCAGTGTTTTAAAACTAATATGTGAATAGAGTAAGTGAGATCTTGACTGGCTGATTGCTTGAGAGTGCTGTTCTTGATGTTGTTGATAAGTTGGTATTGGGACTGATTGTCGTTGTTTCTTATTTGTTATTATTACCAGGTTAAACCAAAGGGTGTGACAATGACCGCAATATTGGCAAAAGCTGCAGCAATGGCACTTGTTCAACACCCAGTTGTTAATGCCAGTTGTAAAGATGGAAAAAGCTTTACATATAACAGCAACATTAACATTGCAGTGGCAGTGGCAATCAATGGTGGATTGATAACTCCTGTTCTTCAAGATGCAGATAAGGTAATGTAACCAAATCTGCATACCTCTTTTTCGCCTAAATTATTTGGATGAGTTTATGAACTCTTAGCTCTAAGCAGCAAATAATTCTGTTTTGCAGTTGGATCTGTACCTTTTATCTCAGAAATGGAAAGAATTGGTAGAGAAAGCCAGAGCAAAACAACTTCAGCCTCAAGAGTATAATTCAGGTTTCTACTTAATATTCTGTAAAATAAGATCTCCTCGGACTAGGAGTTTGAATTTTACCGGAGAGCTTTGAAAACCAGAGCTAATTTATATACTATTATGCAGGGACGTTCACCCTTTCCAACTTGGGTATGTTTGGAGTGGACAGATTTGATGCTATTCTTCCTCCTGGCCAAGTAAGTTCTGATGAATAGCCTCTTTGCCTCGTCAGTTTTGTTTTAATAGATTGCAGTTAATATAAGTGGACCGTCACAAACTGTGTTCCACCCATATAAACTGGTGCTTGGAGCCTCGTACCTCTAATACCTTAGAAAGTTGGAGAGGAAAATTCAATCATATTTAATAATTATTCGACTTGCTTTATTTTCCACTGCTCGTGGAAAATTAAACTAGTCTTCATTTGTTAATTGTTGTAATTAATAGTTCTATTTAACAATGCAATTATATGCTGCTCTCTATATATATGTATATCTCAAATAGAAGCACTCCCAAGACGTGGAGGGTTTTTTCAACCAGTTAGTATCAATTCTGACAAAAAATTTACAACAAAGAAATTTTAACCACTAAATCTCTCAAATTGCCTTTTCCTTCATGCAAAGTTAATATTTATTCAGTGGAATTTCCTACACTCAGTATATTAAAAGAATATTTCTTTGTTCTTCTATGAATTCACATTACTACTTCCGCAGTTCAATTGTATCACAACTGTTTAACTTTCCATTCCAAACCCTCTGCTCTGTTAAGTGTGTTATGTATCAGAGAATGGCTCCCTTCTTCTTTCCAGAGGGAGCTTATAGTGAATGGTGTTGAACTTCTCACGCTGGTATACTTATCTTGAAGGAAATTGGGAAACTCTGAGCTGCTATAAAAGAACCTCATTTTTATCTTCAGTCAGAGTGTCAGACTGTATTACTAACTTTGTTTAATTCCGAAACTTTGGACTGATGTTCAGGGCGCAATAATGGCTGTTGGAGCATCGAAGCCAACAGTGGTCGCTGATAAAGATGGATTCTTTAGTGTGAAAAGTAAAATGCTGGTGAGTTTGAATTTCTTTCTTTTCCACCTACTTGATTAAACTAGTTGAGTTTGTGTGTATGAAAAAATTAAGAGACTCTCTGTCAACTAAAATCGAATGCCTACGAGTAGCATAATTTAGCTCTGCAAGCAATGGTCATATTCTGACCATTTTGGTTAAAAATTGAAACATTTAGTTTATTTTGGTGTAGCATGACCCAGTTCTTTTAGTTAACATGTTTACTTTTCGAGGCATGGGGTCAAGGCATTCGTAGCAATTTGTAGGAGATCAACATGCATGTTAAAGATGAATATAATGTGAAATGTACGGCAAATAAATCTCTCCCTATATTCATTTCTTTCACAATCGCAAGATTTTGCTGCTTCACATCTTGTGTTACAACTAGAGGTAACTCTGATTCAGAATTAGAATTAGAGAAGAGAATATAGAATGTGTAGTGAAGAGAGAGAGAAAAAGAAGTGAGGAGAAAATAAGAAAGAAGAGAATCATTCTGATGAAATGGAAACAATATCAGCATTACTAAAAGGAAATTATTTAAGAACCTTAGATAATTAACCTAATTAACTGCTGCTCCTCTCTTGTAATTGACATCTTCAATATGTCAAAGAGAAGACTGATACTATGTAATGAGCATGTTCAACAATCTAAGTGCTCTAGTTTGGAAAACTGTGGGTAAAAACAAACACGTAGTAGGCAACAAAAAAAATATTTTAATGAGATAACTATGGTGGATTATTGAGATTCAGTAAATTGAAACTCAAACTTTTGGCCCTACCTTTTTTCTACTCTGTTTAAATTAAGGTTAGCCTCATCATAGTTACCGAATGTGAATAAAAATCTTAGGAATAGGAACCACATAATATATAGTTTCAGTTGGAACGGAATCAATTCTTGTGTTCGTGTGTGCATTTATCTCTCTATGTTAATTAAGATGTGCTTATCACAGCTATTGTCCGTAGTATAGTTCTCAGTTTTATGGTCGATGGTTGATTCTTTTAATTGTCGATGCGACTTAATTATCCAGCAAAGAACCCTCCAGAAGAGATGTTCAGCTTGAGATATTAAGTAAATAATCTAAATTTCAAGGGGATTCATGGCTTAAACCTTTTTATAGAGTGCAACAAATTATGAATTATTTTGATGACTAATCTTCTACTTGTAGGTTCTGATAAGAATGTGGTTGTTTGACTTGTGTTTCCTACTTGCTTGTGATAAGGATGGTAGCCTAATTTAAAAGATGATCGATCTCCTTGTGATAAAATTCACCATCATGAATAGAATGTTAAGATAGAATATCCCCCTTTTGCACTTGATATATAAAAATCACGACTTTGCCATATTGTTACAAGTGAAAGCCACACTAAAAAAACGCCTTTTGTTTATAGAAATCAATGATTTAATTACATGTGATATCTTCTTCCAGGTGAATGTTACAGCTGATCACCGAATTGTGTATGGTGCTGATTTGGCCGCCTTCCTTCAGACTTTCGCGAAGATTCTTGAGAAACCAGAAAGCCTGACTTTATAGATACTGTTTTTGGGCTGTTATACAAAAAAGATAGTTTATTTTCGATTGTCGATCCTTTGGTTGCTGACTATATGCTGGTATCTACGAAACAGAGCCGTTAGCTGAGAAAGCCAGTTTTGCAGTTGTCTTCATGATACTTGTAGTTCTTACGTTTTATTTTCCAAGGATTTGAAAACGACGTAACAAATATGTTGAGTGCATTTTTCATTAGCATTTTATCTTGACAAAACTAGTATTTTCACTTTTATACTCTATTTTGGAGACATGCTTTTATTCAATATAACTGCTGTATCCTTCCTGTTGTTTAATTATTGATATGATGCTGTTGTACAAATTCGCAAATGCGTGACCATTAACCGGTCAGTAAAGAAACGAGAAAGCTAACATTACAAAACTACGCAAAAAAATGCAGAAGCTATTTTCGGTTCTTCATTACAGGTAGGAAATTACCAGTCCAAGGTAATATTCCTGGATATGTAAAGTTTGTCTATGTACTCTATAACTGGAAGCGAGGCTTTAATGTACCTCTTCATTTGCTTCTCTGCTGTTTCACCTGCAGCAACATTGAACACAAACTGAATTGAGCCTGATGGATACTAGTATTCCAGAAAAATTCAACAAAAAGAAACAAGGTTGACGGTGAGTTTGCAAACGTTCTTTTTTGGGGAAGAATTAAATTCAATTCATTTTAGGTTTAATTATCATTAGGTACATGAACTTGTCTTAAAAAAACCTAACGCCCCCTAAAATTTATAGTGATCCCGTTGTGAACCAATTTGTTTACTGAACGTCATCACCTGTCGACCATTAATTGGAGTGAGAAAATAAAAAAAATGACATATTTGAAAAATCAATCCTATTAGAAGTTAACACACGTCAATCAAGCAAAGTGATCCATATTTTTTAAAGTTAAAAGCGTTACGGAGTACGGAGACACTTTCCAAGTTTAAGGAACAGTAGACAAGTTCAAGTACTCGGTACTGTATTCTTATTATGAACAACCTTCATCAATTTTGAATTGAATTCTTTTTCTCCTAAAACAAAGTTTTCAAATCCTAACAAAAAAAATTTGAACATACCAGTTTCATGTAGCCTGATGAGAAGTTGCTCTCTTGTAGGGAGAGTATACATTCCAGCATAAACAGCGGTTCGAACCGCCCATGTGTGATACGGCGCACAGACTTGCGTATAAGCTGTTGTAGCTGCGTCCTTCAATGAAAATTCGCTGAAACAAACAGCCTTCAAAATCAAACAAGATTTACCATATAATTGAATTCTTGTATCTTAATCAAAATTATTAGACCTTACTCTGTTGCTAGGAATTGTTGGAATATAGCTCGGATGAGATCAAGCCCCTGCCTCACTCTACGTAAATTCCGCGAATTACTACCTGATGTTCTCACTGATCCATTCGCAACATCCCAATCAAGCACATTCTGCAAACTTTTATGATTCTTGGACGCTTCCAAAAGATTGCAAACCTGAACAAAATCAAATCGCGGATCGGCCATTTGAATTTAAAACAAATCAAGAAGGATTCAGCAGAAGAGGAAGGAGGCAAACCTTGGCGCAATATTCTGTCTCGGCGAATTTGAAAGCGAGACCAAGGCAATTGAAAAGAACGGAGACCAAAGAGCAGGCATCGCAAAAGGTATCCAATCGAAGATCGGCGTTTTCATGATCTTGCTGCTGAAGAAATGTGAGATGTGTTTCTAGATTCTCAATCGCCTCAACGACGGCCGTCAACGGCGTTTGTCCATTGGTGCTTAGTCCCGTATCGGCGGTTGAGACGGCAGAATCTTCATGAACGAATTGCTGCTCCGGCGGTTCTTGAAGGTCCTGGTTTTGGTTGGAGCTGAAGAAATATCTCCTCATAATGAAGATGGAAATCTGAATTGGTGGAAAAAGGAAGAAGGAAAAGGAAGAAAAGGTTTGAATGTTTTGCCATTAGTGAATTAGAAAGGAAAAATGAAGTTATTGGAATCAAATTGGAAGATCCGCTACATATGCGGTCTGCCTTGCGCATGGACAAGCAACATTTGTCATTAAAATATTTTGGCTGTGTTTGTGTAAAATGATCACTTTGATTTGCTTATATTCTTTAATTAATAACATTCCAAATTAATATTTAATATTTAAAAAATAAAATTTTAAAATTAGCTACAAGTGATTATTCTTTCTTCTCTCAATTTTTCAATTAATCATGCTTTCTTCTCTTAATTTTTCAATTCATCATTCAGGAAAATGAAAATAATTGTAAAATTTGAAAAAAATATAACTAAAAAATGAAAAATGTATATCAATTGAAAGATTTTTATAAATTTGGACGAATTAAAAGAAACTATAAATTGGTATAGTTGAAGCGTATTTATCATAAAAATTGCAGAATGATAGAACAAGTCTCAATGATGTTAAATGTAAGATTTGTCATTTCAAACCAATACCATAATGCACATGAATAACTTTATATTTATAATTGAATTAAAAGATTTTTTTACTTTAAAATATATAATTTCGTTCTTAATTTATTTTATAATATTTTTTATGTCAAAGCAAAATATATTATTTAATTTTTTTAAAAAATAAAAAAACTACATTACTAATCAAATATTTAGAATACTAGATATTTAGAAAAATGACTAAAGTGTAAAAATTAAAATTTTAAATACTAAATTCAATAGCATCAAAACACTCTTTCATTGGAAAAAAACAATTAAAAATGAATTAAAACTTATCTAGGAAAGATTTGTTGATAAAATAGTTAATTACAAGACATTATAAATGAAAAAACCATGCAAGAATCAAATAACAAACAATATAAAAAATACAAATCTAACAAAAACGCATCAATAATGTATACATGGATTAAAATACAAACAACATGACAAAATTAATCTAAAAGTAAAAAATATTTGATCAAAATAGCAACAAATATAACTAGATACCAACAGGATACCAGATTTTTTAGCAGATATGCAAAAACAATTTCAAAAACTCAAAAACAAGGAAGAAAACAGAGATTACCTTCACTAAAGGCAACCACTTTAAGAAATTTCATTATACAATATTCATTCAAAAGCAGGCTTCAAGATTTAAATGAAAAGAAAAGTTGCAGTTACATATTATTGTTGATTTCCATCGCAAGATCTCCAGTTATAACTTGAAATTCAATTTTAAAATCTCATAATTCATCATCCATCCTCAAGCTTTCAATCTAATGTAAAATCATGTAAATCCAACTTTAAAATTAAAACTCGCCCTTGCTCAATCTTCCATGTCCTATTTGTGACGTTTCAAATTATGACTAACTACATGTGTGAACTTTTTTTCACTAGCGAATATAAATTACTGTCTTTTACTTTCGGCTTGTTTTTATAATATGTATGTAAGAGACGAATCCAATATTTATTTTTCATGGTCCAAATAACATAAAAAATATTTTTTATACTCGAAGATAATGTACGTAAATTTTTATATAACAAAGTAAATTGATTATTCGTAAAAATTAAAGAATAAGAAACTGATGTAAAATGCCATTTCATAAAATATAAAAACCATTATTGGTTTATCTAGTTACTTGTACAAAAAACTCTATACTCTTATAACATAACATCCATTAACTTATTTTGACGGGATCCAGAATCTTACTTATATAAAATTTGAAGTACATTTTTATTTGAAGAAGTGTGATCCATTGACCCCATTTCGATGGCTATGGATTCGCCCAAATTGCCTATTAGTCACTTACAATAGTTAACACTAGACCTGAGGATTGGGCCGGGCCTGACTAAAAAGTAACAATACAAGCTCGATCCAACTGATAAAATTTAAAATTTGGTCTCAGGCCGGGTCTTTAAAAATAATTGAATCCCAAGCCCAGTCCACGGGCTCACTCATTTTTATAAAAAATTAGAATTGTAAATTTGAATTCCATGAAAATGATTTCGTTTTAGCAAATATACGAAAATAGTTTTATGTTGACACAAATTGTTTGACACCATGAAATCTCCACCCTCCATCTCGTTTTCATCTTATGGTGGAGATCTAACTACCCAAAATGAATGATAAAAATTATAAGGTGTAAATGAGTGTTAAATAAACTATTGTCAATATAAAATTACCGAAACATATAATATAGTTTAAATTTGTTTGAAAGTGTAAAACAAAAGAGAGGAACAGAAAGGAATCGTACTGCTTGTAAATATGATACTGCCATTTAAATCTCCATCATAAGATGAAAACAAGATGAAGGGTGGGGATTTCACGATGTTAACGTGTGTCAAACAATTGGTGTCAATATAAAACTACAATATGTTTTTTTATATAATTTATTTTATTTTGCATTTATCTTTCGAACCATTCACTTTTTGACATGTTGCTTTAAATTTTTTATTCGTTTCATTTTTATTTTCGAAACGTCATTCATTGTAATCTACTATTTTGAAACTTTTTCTTTAAAATGTTCGATATCTAGTAAGATTATAATAAGAATTTTATTTTTATTGAAATTTTGTTCAATTCACAAAGTTTATCTTATATTAGCAATCTACTAAACACCTATAAAAACTTTTTTCATAACTGTTCTATACTTGTTAGGAATCTAATAGATTTCTTGTAGGATTGTTATATTTTATTAAAATTTATTTAATCCATTAAGTTTACGTTTTTATCAAATTTCTATTATATTTTATAAATATACGAGTAATTTATCAAATACTTTCAATTTTTTTTTCAATTATTTAATATCAAATAGTAATCTTATATTTCATAAAAATTTAGTTCAATCCACCAACTTTTAAGTTTGTACTTGGTTTCTTCTACATTTCACAAATATGTTAACATTGTTGTTGATACCTACTTGTTGAGTTAAATAATATAACACAAAATTAAACATGGAACATAGCTATGTAAATATAACTAGTGAACTACATTTTTAACAAACTCCCGTCCGTCTTCGTCAAATTCAAAACACTTTCTTAAGGACAGAGAAAAATAATTTTAAAAACACTAAAATTTCATAAAATCGTTTTAAACTTTCGCGGAGGTCGCCGGCGGGAGATCGGTAAGAGCACTATAAACTTCTAACTGTAATTACTGAATTTTAACACCGATTTTGTTACTTCTTTCTCCTGGTAAGCATATTTTTCTTTCTTTATTCTTTTTGGTTGCCGAGAAAACCAGAGAAATGCTTGTAAATATCAAATTCTGAAGATTTATGGTATGCCGCTTGCGTTTCCAGTAATATATTGAGGAATTGGACTAGAATCTCAGACCTAAGGAGTCGAATCCGGCGCGTTCAGTAGATTTTTTTTATTAAATCATATTAGAGATTAATTGTGCATCCCATCGATTTGGTTTCTTCATTGCATCTTTGTTTTGAAACCATGTCTCAGCAATTACCCTGAGTGTTTAATGTTTAGATTTAAAAGCTCGTGTTCTCTCCTCTTTCGATTCTTTCATGACTAGTAATGAGGATGTAATTTTACTTTGTTTTGTTTATGGATCTCTTAGGATTAATTCTAATTCTGGTTGCTATTACGTTCATGATTGGACCCAAAGGAATGATGCCCTTGTCTGTTGTGGTTGTTTGATCCAACTGTCTGTTAAGCGTTCTGTTTCCCAATTGGAAACTTAATCTTCAGCATCTTCCAATTTCGGTTTAATCGTATAACAACATGGTCAGATATGCCTTTTTAACATTCAAATTCTGGTGTGTCCTGCTCTCTTTCCTTGTTTATAAAGTGATTCTGATTAATGAGTTCCCATTTATTTGTAATTTTTTATGGCAGTGGTTTTGAGAAGGCTTTGAGTTACGATGTCTATGGTCGATGAACCCCTATATCCAATAGCTGTTCTCATCGATGAACTTAAAAATGATGACATCCAGCTTCGACTAAACTCAATACGTAGATTGTCAACAATTGCACGTGCTCTAGGAGAGGAGCGGACGCGAAAGGAATTAATCCCATTTTTAAGTGAAAGTAATGATGATGATGATGAGGTGCTTCTTGCAATGGCGGAGGAATTGGGTGTTTTTATTCCCTACATTGGGGGAGTGGAGCATGCTCATGTGTTGTTGCCACCCTTGGAGACCCTTTGCACTGTCGAGGAAACATGTGTGAGAGACAAGGCTGTGGAATCCTTGTGTAGAATTGGATCCCAGATGAGGGAGGTTGACTTGGTTGAGTGGTTTATTCCCCTAGTAAAGGTGAACGCTGAACTTTTCTACTCATTTCTTTTCGATGGCATGATTTCCTATCAAATCGCTAGCAACAAAGTCAATTTTTGAAATTTTTTTTAATGACATTTGAATTTGGTATTACTTGGAAGTTGTGGATGCTGGATTATTAAAGTTTGTTTTGCTAAATATATCTTCTGCTACATGTCTCTTATTGATATACACATGACCATGTGTTATTACCATTTTCATATCTTATATTTTTTTAGAAAATTATTTTTCTCTATGCTCACTCTTCTAGGAATGAACGTTGACTAGTAGGTTTTTGAGTGAGTTACATACCCAGGTGAGAGTTGCATGACATCTCTTTACTGTGCCTTTCTTGCATGTGCAAGACCACTCCGATATTACTTTTTGTTACCTTCTTTGTGGAGCAGGGATGCTATTTTTATTTTCTAGTGTTTATGTCTTGACTCTGGCATATGTAGTTTTGTATGCACATTTTTCAGTTTTGTTGTTAATTTGATTTACCTACCTTTGTAAAATAATCGTATGGTTGCTATGCCTTTGAAATTCTTATAATTAGAGACTAGCAGCTGGAGAATGGTTTACTGCTAGAGTTTCTGCTTGTGGGCTATTTCATATTGCCTATCTAAGTGCCTCTGACACATTAAAGACTGAATTGCGGTTGACATACAGTCAATTGTGCCAAGATGATATGCCCATGGTTAGAAGGTCTGCTGCTTCAAATCTGGGGAAGTTTGCTGCTACTGTTGAACCTGCTCATTTGAAGACTGACATTATGACCATATTTGAGGATCTTACACAGGATGGTAATGAGCTTTACTTTGTGGCCTCTCATTATCTTATCTTCTATTAAGAGTTAAGTTTGGATTGGAATAGTGTTAAGCGAAACACTGTCACGTGGCTGTGTGGATGATTGTTATTGAGTAACTGCAAGCTTGCATGATTTCCATTTGTTGGAGTAGTCCAAGAATGTGCAATTCATTTATGAAAATTTAGTATTATATGGGAAAAGAAATCTTGGATTATTTATTTAAAAAATAGAAATTTATCTCTTTCCTGCAAAGACTGGCTTCTATTTTATAGTGGCAAACAATTAGTTGGAAATATGTTTTGCTTAATTTATTCCCTAGCCATGATATGTCATAATTTATTATTCTGACTATAGCTAGCTTAATAGTCTTCGGTGTTAAAAGCCACATCAAGTAGGTGCATATAAGACAATTAGGCAATTTTCAATGCTTACAGAAAGGGAAGTGGATTTTAGTTTGGTATAAATGGAAAAAGAAATAATGTCTTTGTGTGAGGAATGACGTAAATATTCTTACAAAATTGATAGACCAATAACTTTGGAAGATAATTTACAGTTGAGGGCTTCATTTTTCTCATTTTTCTACGAATTGGTGGTCTGATTGTAAGTGTGTAATTGCCATTAATCTCAGATCAGGATTCTGTTCGTCTATTGGCTGTGGAAGGTTGCGCTGCTCTTGGGAAATTGTTGGAGCCCCAAGATTGTGTTGCACACATTCTTCCTGTTATTGTCAACTTCTCTCAGGTACCACTCTGGTTTACAGATCCTAGAACAAATGTTAAAAACATAAATGATAGAGATTATGGTTTCTTGGCCATCTGGATATTTATTTTCATGAATTACTGAGATAGGTCTATCTTTAATGTCTGGGCATAGGACAAGTCCTGGCGAGTTCGCTACATGGTTGCAAATCAACTTTATGAACTTTGTGAAGCTGTAGGACCGGAGCCTACTAGGTATATAATCTAAACGACTTCTTTATAGCCAGAAGGGCAGAATCTTGTTGAATGTATCACCTCCGGACTGTTAGACCCAAATCAACTTTTCCAGCAAAACGGGTTCTTAAAACTTGGGACAATTAACCCAATTTTTTTTCAGAAGGATGGTGTAACACTTGCACCAACTTATCTTTCATGTACATGTTACTATCATTTGGTATTTTTCTTGCTCTCTATACTGGCTTGTCTTGACTTGACAAGTTTGAGATATTTGTAAAAAATTTAATTTGGACCTATTTGTGTTAAGGTAAAAATGTATCCAATACCCACTGCTTCAGTATGTATGTATTCCTTATGCTTATTTCTGTATGCTATGCTTATTTCCTTTTTCCTTTTCCATAAGGTTTTCTTCTATGATTCTGCTGTTGATTTGCATATTGTAATTAAAAAACTTTTGACTTGTGGTTATTCTTTTTTAAGGACCGACTTGGTTCCGGCATATGTGCGCTTACTTCATGATAATGAGGCGGAAGTGCGTATAGCAGCTGCTGGAAAAGTTACAAAATTCTGCCGTATTTTAAATCCAGAGCTCGCAGTTCAACATATTCTCCCCTGTGTGAAGGTGCACATTTTAGCACAATTTTAAACTTTCGCTTCACAATCATGTTGTTGCCTGTTCAAATCACTGTGCTTCTGTTTCCCTATTAGGAGCTGTCCTCAGATTCTTCCCAGCATGTCCGATCTGCTTTGGCTTCAGTTTTAATGGGTATGGCTCCTGTCCTAGGAAAGGTAAGAATTTCACATCATAACTTAATGGTAGCTATTTTATTATGCTATAATAACTGAGTGAAGAAGAACTTTTTATTGACCCTTCGATGCATGTAAAGTTGGATATACCTCTCATTTAATAATTATTATTTTTGTGGGTTCAAGAAATAATATATTAACATGAACCTAATGAATTTAGTTTTGTGGGATATACTGTCGGTGAAATGTTTCTTACCAATTCTTGAATTTAAGGATGAAAAAAGAAGTCTAGACTTTACTATTTGTGTACGAAAACTTGATCAGTTTTTCTTGAGTTATTTTATTGGGATTTTGTGAGTTATATATAATCATGAGTACTATAAGATATTACTTCGACAGTTGTGAGGTTTAAGCTGCCTGTAAATTTGCAGTCAGAGCCTATGATGAATTGTTGAATTGTTTGATTTTGGATTATGATTCGTGTAAATCATCTCATATCTGCGACGTTTAACCTTTATGATCATTACGATCAACTGTCATTGTTCTGCTTTTTTTGCATGACACTTTGAAGCCTTTATTTTTTCTCTCTTATTTCTGCATATCGCTCATTTCAACAACTGCAGAGCATATGTGTAGCCTGATCACAATAACCTTCTGAAACTATTTTTCACTTTTAATGCAGGATGCAACAATTGAGCAACTTCTTCCAATTTTTCTTTCCCTATTGAAGGATGAATTTCCTGATGTGCGTCTGAACATAATCAGCAACCTTGATCAAGTGAACCAGGTTTGTATGTACTGAATACTAGACTGTTCATGGTGTTTGTCCTGAATCTTTTATAATGAGAGGCCTGTTTTAAAATGTTCGGAGCAATCATCATAAGAAACGACATATTAAATTAAATGACTTAAGTGCATTCCTCTTTCCATTCGCATCATTTTTCATTTTGCTTATTTTTTCTTGCTTAAAACTATTTTTTTGGATTTTTATTTAAGAATATCTGCCCTTTTCTCAGTTCAGTTTTTTCTGTTGATGGTTGTTCACTTTTCAGTGTAAACTTACCACAGTTTTATGTTGAAAACTTTAACTAAGAGAAATTTACTTCGGAGATTATGTTTTAAATATTGTCAGTTGGTGTTTGTGCATTTATGTCTAATAATGGAATAAGCTTTACCTGCAGGTTATTGGAATTGAGCTACTTTCACAATCATTATTGCCTGCCATTGTTGAACTTGCAGAAGACAGACATTGGAGGGTTCGCCTTGCAATCATAGAGTATATACCATTACTGGCAAGTCAGTTGGGTGTTGGATTCTTTGATGATAAACTTGGGGCTCTTTGGATGCAATGGTTACAGGACAAGGTTTGTGTTTTGTACTTGTTGAACAACATATGTCAGAGATCCCTTTTACATTTGTGCATGTGTCTTGCAGGAATAGGAATAAAACAGTAAATTTGACTTAAAAGGCTAATTTCACCCAAAAACTTGCTGTTACATTTGTATATTTTCTAGACTTCATTGACAATAACTCCTACTAATATAACTTTTTGTATTGATCTATAAGTAAGAAATCATCTTAAAATCTTTTGTATTGACTTTATTTGCAGTAAGTTCATCTATTTTAATACTGTTACCATCCTGCTTGGCTATATACTGCAGGTATATTCAATTCGTGATGCTGCTGCAAACAATTTAAAGCGACTTGCTGAAGAGTTTGGCCCGGAATGGGCAATGCAGCACATAATTCCACAGGTTTGTTTTCATTTTCTTCTGGTATTTTGGCTTTTCCTCTTAGTAGTTTCTGCTTCCCTCTCTTTAAGTCCAAACTTGGCTTGTGCCTAAGTAGGATGATAACATGATTAGGGTTCTTCAGAGTTCAACATTGTTTAAATTCTGGGAGAAGTGCTGAAGATGATTTCTTTGTAACTATCTAGCTTAGATTTTATTTGGGAATGGATTCAGATTCACAAAATTTAAATTGATACTGTCAAAATGGTTCCTTTCAAAAAATATTTGAAGTATCTAATTATGGGGAATGGGGAGGCAGGGTTTGTCGCAGATTGCAATATGTGGATAGTGCAATAACTGCTGGACAGTTGCACCAGATGGAAAACAGAGCTTAAGTAGAAGTCATTAAAGGCTGTTAGGTTAGGTTGGTTACATTAGGATTAGTCATTCGGTTGACAAATTGGCAGAATAGGACAATACCAGCAATATATCAGGTTTAGTAAAATAAAATGTAGTTATTCTGTTAGAATTTCTTCTTCTAATCCCTTTAGGACTTCTGTTGGCAGTTATTGAGTTAAGTGATCTTTTGCATCAGTAATTTGACTGCATATTAGTTGTGCCCTAAGTGGCAGTCTTGTTCAAACAAAATTCTTAATGCAAGCTGTCAAATTGTTTTCTCAAAGATCTCTAATCAATCAATCATACTAGTTCAAAAGGGACGAAAAACACAAGGATTCCCGTCTAGCAAAATCTGTGTTAGATTTTCAGCTACAATCAATTACACTATATTTTGAAAAAACTTTTAAAATGTGCTTCATTTCTTGAGTTTATCCATGCTTGAAAAAACTTTTAATATCACCTTCCCTATTATTCTATTATAAGTTGGCATTGTATTTATGTAGGTTTTGGAGATGGTCAACAACCCTCACTATTTGTATCGAATGACAATCTTGCGTGCAATCTCGCTACTTGCCCCTGTAATGGGTTCAGAAATTACCTGCTCGAAACTGCTTCCAGTGGTCGTCAATGCTACAAAAGACAGGTACATGGCAACTGTGTAACTGTAAACTACAATAAATTTGGTAACTATGTTAAATTTAAACCTTTTGGGTTCTGAACGCATTTTCTTTGTACAGAATCCCCAACATAAAATTCAATGTGGCAAAAGTGTTTCAGTCCCTCACTCCCATAGTTGATCAGTCTGTAAGTCCATCTATATGTATTCGCTCTTTTTTATGAACCTTTTTGATCCCTGTGGTATGATCAGTTCGCTCATTTGGTCCCTCTGCTATACATGTTACCCAACTGGACCATATGTTATTCAATCTGTTACATTTTTTGTCCCTTTAGTGCATATTATGTGATATTTTGCTTAAATAGTTTTTACCGCATATGGTCCAAAAAGTTAACTATCTGCATAGCACAAGGATCTAATGAGTAAGAAATGTATAGAACAAAGACCAAGGACCAAATGGATAATTTGTATAGCAGAAGGGCCAAATGGGCAAAATGGCTATATCACAGGGCCCAAAAAGTTCTATTTTGCCTGTATTTGCTGTGTTTTAAAAGTTTTCTTTGGATAGGGTGTTATCTTTCCTTTTTGTGCAATATATTTAATTCTTAAATATTTTGCTTGGCCTCATTGTTCATATGATAGACTGTGGAGAATAGCATTAGACCCAGTTTGGTAGAACTGAGTGAAGATCCAGATGTAGATGTTCGTTTTTTTGCTAACCAGGCGCTTCAGTCAATCGATAATGCAATGATGTTGAGTTAGTTTGTGAAAAAGTCGCAATTAGGCTTCGAGAATAATGGCTGGAAATTTATCGAAGACCAACTTTAGTAGAGGGGCCAGAAAAACGGATCATTTTCGCTTTCCTCATTCTTTAAATCACTTCTTGACTGACTATTTGATGTAGCTATCATATTTTTTTCTGTTTTGTTTTTTGGTTTCTGGCCTTGATTTTGTTCCATAAACATGCCTGTATTTGCATATGAGAACTATTCATTGTTGTTTTTTAATTCTATGACCCCGAAAGGTTGCCTTTTGAGGTTTGGATGTAAATTAGTGAAGGTCCAATTATTTTTGCTGAGCTGTGACATGATTCAGTTGGAGGTGGAGAGGAGAAGTGAGGAACTTTTACTTTATATCGATTTGTTGTCTTTTTAAAAAAATAGAAAGTCGTGCAAATGCCTAACGTTAAATATAAACAGAAATTCTCATCTTTTCAAATTCTGCCTTTAACTGATAGGTTATATTATTTTTTGTGGATTTGGGGCAATCAAAATGCGAGAAGTCTTCCTTTCCAAATTTAGCTGCCAGCTGTAAAGTTCAACATGACTTTCAGATAGGGTTATATACTAAACAGTTGCCACTTGTCTTGTTTTCAATTGGAAAAAGGTATAATGGATCAGTGGTTAGCGACAATGTCTTAAGAAAAAAAAATTATTTGCCCATTAAACTTTTGAAGAGATCTCATAACTTCTTAAAATTGTTCATGCATCACTTAACTTTCCTAAACATCACATTAATTGAAGATAAAAAAATAAAAGAACATGATATTTTTGAAATGGTAAACCAACCATAAGTTAAAATGTGACATTCATATCGTGCACCTTTTGAAGTTTGATGTAAATATGAGTCATTTTGAAAGTTTAGAAGGTACTAAGTTTCTTACAACAAATTTGGGTAAGTTAAAAAAAGTTTGAATAGTAAAGAAGGAAAGTCAAAGATGGGTAGTTAAGGGTAAGATGATATGGGGGTTGAGACACTACTATACTCTCCCCTCGCTTGCCATCGTCTTCTTTGTCTCTATATATACTTCGTTTCTTTTATATAAATATTATCTGAAGTAGAAAAGAAGAATCTGTTTAGGGTTTTCTGAAGTAGAAAAGAAGAATCAGAATGATCATCTCTTAACCATATACAAATTACAAGGTAGTTTGTATTATTTACTTTTTTTTTTATGACAACTTTATGTGTCACTCAGTACGTAGATTTCGAAATCGAGAATTCATATAGAGCGAAAACTTTTTAATGCATAAAAAAGTTATATTAATCTGAGTTAATTTTTTATATTTGCTCAATCATTCATGTGCAAATATAATTAATTAAGTGAAAGACATGGGGTCATTTTACAACTGCAGTTATTTGTTTGTTGCTAGTGATGGAGTGATATTTTAATTTTACAGGAAGGAAGTGATGCATAGTTTGACGAATGGAACACTCATTTGAGCAAGTAGTTACTTACACTACCTATAAATAAAGGATTTCAAGGTCAAGCATTTTGATTAGCCACGACCTTGAACCTTAAATTTCAACGACAACAAGAAGCTAGCAAAGGGTGAAAACTGAAGACATGAAATGAAGTCAACTGTAAAAATAAGGTTTTATAATCACTTCTAGTGTATTTCGAAACTTAAAATTTGAAGGAATAAAAATTAATTCAAATTAATTCCTTCTTCCTTCAAATTTTAAGTTTCTAAACACACCCTCCACTTAAATTCAAATGATGTGTCCGATATTGAAATCACTGATGTAGTCCTCTTGTAAGCCCTGATATTGATGCTATTATTAAAATACTCGTTCACCCCTGAACTTCACTTTAAGTAGAAAAAATCAATACAGAAGAAATAAATTGCACTTAGTTTCAAATTTCAAAACATTAACCAAGTTTATTTGCTTTTTGGCAATAATGTAATAGTTGATTTGCAATCTATCTACGTACTCTGCAAACAAATACTCCATGTATAATGTCAAACATGTATGATAATAAAAAAAATTGGAATTAAACACTAGTGAACATAAATTAATTACTCCGAGGTCTTTAATTCTCGCTATTGGAATTTATAGATATATAATTGACCGTTAACTTTTTAAATTATTCAACATATCATATATCATATGAATAATTATATTCTTCCATGAAAATTTTGAAAAGAAAGCATAAAAATATTGCCTTATCCGGAGAAATTAAATTAGATGTCCAAGGTATACGTATTCAGAATTAATATAGTAGTTAAATTTAATACACAAAAATCACAATATATACATATTTGGATTGAGAAACATGTACAGGCTTAATCACTATGTAATATATATGTAAATCTAAGAGTGAATCCTACAACTCTACACAAACACAACACGAATTCAATGTCATCAACACGGAATCATATATCCACAAGAACAATCATGCTTAGATGCTACGAAGCTACATCAATTACATTTAATAAAATTTTTAATCTGAGACATCATTTCGAGAGTTCGAATTTGCGATATCTGGGACTTACTTAGAACATTGAAAGCATGTCCAACTCCTTTATGTACCACAATTGTTTTATTCCTCAACTTATTACCAAACTCCAAGTTCCTGTCTCTCAATATGTCCATCTCCGCTATTAACACCATTGTCCGAATTTCGACACCACTCCCTTCCTTAGGGTTACACCATGGATGATCACGGTTCGCACCATATGGCAAAGCCAACCTCCAATAAGTATCCGACGTTTCTAAACTAAGCGCCGAGTTTTTTGACTGCTCCAAATACTTCTCAGAGTCGGTCCTTTCTTCACCCCCGAAAAAGGGTTGGATCAAAACGATGCCATTTATAGTAACCGGACTTAACTTCTTAGAATCGAGAATTTTCGCGATGTTATAGGCTATATTACCACCAGCACTATCTCCCGCGAGGAAAACATTTCGGAAATCGCATCGACTTGACCACCAAAAGGACTTTTGTTTCAACCACATTAGAGACTTAACCCCGTCCTCATAAGCAGCGGGGAGACGATTTTCGGGGGCTAAACGGTAATTAACCGACATGATTATGCAACCCACATTGGCCGCGAGTTTCGCTAAGAATTCGTGATAGCAACTCCAAGCAGGCGAGCCAACGCAAAATCCTCCTCCATGGAAGTAAACAATCAAAGGCAGAAGATTATTGTCAATGCCTTGGATTAATTTCGGAATATAAAAACGTGCCCATGTATTACTTATATTGTCAATTGATATGTCGGTCGAAATAACGGCTAGTTCCGGGGGCAACGATGGAGATACAAAGGGGACGATTCGTGGCCTTTGGACATGGCTGTCTTTGTAGACTTTGATTAAACCTGGGATTTCTTCGGTTAAAGATCCGTGTTGATTATGATCTTTGGGTATTTGGAGGGTTTGAACTGAATCTAGATTAATGGCCACCATTTTTATTGTATTGAGCTATTGAATTGGAGGGGAAAGGGAGCTTGAAATGGTGATTTGTTTGGTTAGTGTGGTGCTTTATCAATCACTAGTTTCTATATATAGAGATTTTTTTTTTTGTCAATTATATATGGAGAATTATGCACACGTAAAGTAATAGTATTTTGGAAAATTGGTTTTGGGTTACAAAATTCAAAGACAAAGCACGTTGGGAGGGACAATGAGGATAAGGGGGTGGGTTTGGTTGGGTTTGTTAAGATATGTGGGCAAGTGGGAAATGGCCAAATGTCTTCACGTGATTATGGTGTGGGGGCTTCTCATTTCTACCTTTCATGTTTCCCAGCAAAGCAGTTTAGTTTAATTGTTGTTATTTTAGGAAAAATGCATGAATACCTCTGAATTTGATTCAGAAAATCTGATGTTACCGTCAATTTTTAAAAGAACCAGTTACCCCCCTCAACTTGGTAAAAAGGATCAGTTACCCCACTTAACTTGGCAAAAATGCACCAGTTTGTCCATTCAATGCCACGTGTTAACTTCTGGTTAAAGAGAGAAAAATCAGAAAAATGACATCTTTGACCAACCAGATTCTGATACATGGCATTGAGGGGCTAACTGGTGCATTTTTACCAAGTTAAGGGGTAATTAGTCCTTTTTACCAAGTTGAGGAGGTAACCGATCCTTTTGAAAGTTAAGGGTAGCATCAGGTTTTCTAAGTCAACTTTAAGAAGGTCTTGATATATTAGGCTTTTTTTTATGGTTTTCTCATGAAAAATGATATCTTTAATTTGTTTTATTGTTTTTTTACTTTCTTTATTCTTCATTCTTCGTTTGTGATGTGTTTATTTTTTCTCATTTAAAAGTAATATTTGTATTTTCTAAAAAAGGTGCACTATTCATATATTGTAATAAAAGAATTAATGATTGAGTACATAGCAGGGAAAGAGATAGAATAATGGTGAAAAATGATTCTCATTGGCTTTTGTTTAGTAATTATAATCAAACATTTTGGAAAATTGTTTACTTTGTAATTTTAATTATGCTTATCCTATGCGTAATTCCTTGTACAAGCTACCTCTTCTTTTCTCTGAAACAAGATAGGAGTTTTTTCATTTTCATATAGTATCATTTAAATTAAGTAATTGAAAAATAACAACTAAAGCATGTTACGAAACAAAAAATACTTTTTTCCTTAAATACGAATTTTGGTGATTATTCACCTACTAGGATGCGGTTTTTGATTAGGAAAAATATAATTTACAGTATATTTAGAAAAAAAAGTAAAAAAAACTTGATACATATAGAAAAAATCTTAGCCCTTTGTATAGCGAAACTAATGAGTAAAATTTGCTTACTCAAAAGTTTGACTTTCGTGTGATCTATTTCCAATTCACATGTACATATTTTTTGTTTGTCTAAATATTGAGGTTGAAAAAAAATGGAAAAGAGGATGATTTTAGGTTAGACGACATTTGACTAGGGATTTGTTTTGTTGGAAAGACACAATAAGAAGACAGAAGGGCAAGTGTAGTTAATTATAGTCTTGATTGTTTCTTTAGATTGACGTGGCAAGCTACAATGCCAATCCCTTCAGTTGAATAAAGCAACATATATATAGTAATTGCGCGTTAATTAAATGTGCATCACCCACCACCACCATTGCTAAAATGGAGACTCACTTTAGCGAGTTTTATAGTTGACTTTAATTGTTACTCCTTTTCAAAATAAGTGCCTTTATTTTTTTTTCTAAATTTTAAAAAAATTTTAAAATAAATATAGTTTATTATTTGACGCACATCGAAAATGATAAAAAAATCAAAACATTCAATCAATTTTTAAATTAATAAAAATTATCCGCGTAAATAAGTATTTTTATTACTTTAATTAATGTTACATTGTTATTGACAAACAATCTCAAAGCGACCGTTATTTTGAAATGGAGTAAGTATAACATTAGCTTATTATTTTGTTTTAGTTTGCATTTCCGCATCAGTTGTCGAAGAATCCAATTTCAGGTAACATTTTCGGCCGAATATGTATTATAATATCAAGATTCTTTACAGGGCGGAACCTAGACTTAAAACAGTCATCATGCCTCTAATCCAGCCATTATCTACCATCTGAAGTGAACAACTAAAAATTTGTACAAAGGGCCTATTTTTGCTGCTAATAAAACTAGACAAGAGGGGTTCCAAGCTTTGGTCTAACCATAAATATTGACAAGTTGAACTTGGAGTTTGAGAGAACACCAAAAAAAAAAAAAAGAAATATGGTATCCCTAAAGAATATAATGTTGGGATGACAAAAGTTGACAATATGGGAGTGGGATGACAAAGGTCAAAAACATCCATCTAATTGACATATTGCCTAACTTTTAGGTTGTTCCCCAATAACATCATTTCAAAGCAACTAGTTTTGTGGACAATTTTCCTTTTTCTATTCTTTGACTTGGGTTAATTAAAGTGGAGCAAACTCTATTGGTTTTCCTCCATCAACAGAGGAACTTGCATTTGGTATCAGTGTCATCATTAGAAAAGTCGATACATCCCACATATAGGGCGGAGCAAAAGGCGGAGGCTGATAATTCCTCCACTCTAACTTCCGGTTGTTTTGTTCATTCGAGCGTCCACTCATTGAAGCTTTAACCTCAGCCCGTAACCTGGTTGTTCTACGTATCTTCTAGAACATTGTTTAGTGAAATATCTTGAACGCAATTAGACTAGTTTTTAGTGTTATATATGAATTCATATTCATATGATAGTGTTATCAATGATAGGAGAGCTTGTATTTTGGATGGAAACATAATTAAGAAACTTACATAAGTTAACTCAGTTGATAAAATTATTGTGCAGTAGAATAGTCTTACTATAAAATTTTAGTTTTAATTTAAACTACTCAAAAAGCACTTAAAAATTGCATTAGATGGAGATTAGTCCCGAGCATTACCTAATTTATTGACAATACTGAGCACTTGGTCCCTCAACTGGAAAGTATAAAATTAAGGGGAAGTTCCTTGCTTTGAGGATTGCCCCAAAACAGCCATTTACATTTTCAATATTTTTTAAAGGAAAATTCTCATTAGTCATGATGAAGCAAGAAAATTAGAAATGTGTGGTGAAGGGAGGGTTTGGTTGGATTTTTCAAGTTGTTTAATAATTGACATTCATGCAATGTATTAATGTAGGATATCAAGTAGGTAGGTAGGTTCGCTCATCTCATTTCCATCCAGTCACAGTATATTATGGGCAATGCATGCCACAACAAGTCAACAAACTAAATAATATATTTTATTAAATCTATATAAGAAAAATTGCTAAGTGAGTGTATAGAATATATAAACTTATTAAAAAGAGATAAATGCAACTAAAAAATAAGTACAATTACATTTTATAAAATCATAAATTTAAAATTACAAAAAAGACATAATTATTAGTAAACTTAAATGCATTACTATGAATAGGAAAAAAATTTATTGAAAAATGCATATGTTAATGAGGAATTGCTAAACATTAGTTGTTACAAACTAAAAAGTAGAGCACGTCTCAAAATACTAGTTTAAGAGATTGGAGAGCTCATTTGGTGAATAAACCTTTCATTCTGAGCTCAAATTACTAATGTGGGACAAATATCATGTTCTACCCCGTAACATACAACCCTTCGTGAGGAGTTCAAATAAAAAAACTTGTCTCAAAAAATAAATTTGTCTTTGTGAAAGCTCATATGATTAATAAATCATGCCACACGTACAAAAGATGTACGCCGTTACATCAATTTTTGGACAAACAGATACATAGGAAATTTAGCTTATATTTAGCCATTTGTAATATCCAAAGTTCAATTAAAAAGTTCCCTAAGTTTCCAATTAGGAAAATTAAGCTTATATTTTGCCGTTACAGCAATTTTTGGAAGTATTCACGAAAGATAGCTACAATGTTCGAGTTGGGGGTTATACCCACATACAATCAAGTTCAATATGATATTTGAAAGTTTTATCATTTTCATGTGCAACAAACTAGAAATCCAATCAAACCAAAACATGTATTTTGATTGAAAACTAAAAACCCATCACGACTAGTTCATACTTGATACTTGTTTTATTTGTAAGAAAACCGCAAAGAACAAATTTCTTACATGTATTTCTGTGTGTTTAATTTCAGTAAAGAACAAATTCAAACTAGATACAGATACAGGTATGATTAAATATGTACTTTCAAAAAATAACACGAGTTTTCAAACACGGTGTAATTTCTTAGATGTGGATATCGAACCGATCGTGGGACAACACTTCCCTGGCTCGAGCACTGCGATGTTGAAGGCGCTGATGAAGCATCTCAGATAAGTGGTTGAAGAAATCAGGATCCCATCTATGAATCAATAAGGGGTCTTCTGCATAGCATATATATATTGACGTGACTGCACTTTCAACCACAACCATTGCAACTCCAACCTGAATAAAGTTCACAAGCTTCTCGTTAGATGTACTATTATTCTGTAACCAGGCCCCTTTTTTAGGGGCCGGGGCAAAAATGCATATTATGGGCCTTCAATTTTTAAAATTATAATAAACAATTCTTAATTTAAAAAGTTAGGACTGCAAGACTCGATTAATGTTTATGTTTAAAACAAGAAGAATTAACAGGTTAAAAAAGTAATTTTTTGGGCCCCGTTCGCTATGAGCCATGGGCGGTTGCCTGTGATGCCAAAACATGTCACATTTTATAAACATACATTACAAAGATTCCTCTTGAACATGATAACTTTTGTCAGATTTCACCCTTAACTTTTAAAAATTCCAGTTATCTCCTGAATTTGGAAAAAATGCATAATTTTGATCCTCAACGTCACGTGTCAACTTCTGTTTGGTTTGAAAAAAATAAGAAAAATGACATTTTTGAAAAGTAAAACCTGCCATGATGTGACACGTGGCGTTGAGGGGACGAACTGGTACACTGTTACCTAGTTCAGGGGGCTAGGTGAAACATTTAAAAGTTCAGTGTGCATCTAGCAAAAGTTGCCAAGTTTAAAGGGGAGCATTTAGCCTAAAATTACCAACTATTAATGGATATAAGTGATCAACCTTCCACATGAACATTTCAAAACATTTACATCTAATTGACCCTTAGCAAGTTTAACAAAATTAAATCATGCTATAAGTGCTCCATCAAATGGGGCATTAAGTAAAACTTACCAACACCATTCCCATCAACATTGCAGTCGATCCTACCATCATTAGTCTGCCGTTCCATTCGATGTGAGTCCAAACACCAGCACAAGTTCCAGTGATTAGTCCACTCAAAACTGTTCCCATCAGCAGGACAGCACCTGAACAATCATAGGCCACGAGCGCTTCAACTCCTGTTGATTGAAATAGTTCCCACGCATCCCGAGCTGACGTGTTAAAACTTTTTCCATACACACCTATCTGAATGGAGCAGCACCAAAATTTATCAGAAATAGAGGTAAACTTTGTGAATCCAAGTCCAACAACAAACAAATGGAAACCCCAGAATAGAAAAGATTTCTGAAAGGCCCAACACCTGGAAAACAGACACTTCCAAAAAAGATATCCTAATAACTCTCTTCAACCTTTCTTATTACTCAGATCCATATCCATATTATGGGTTTCAATTAACTCCTGATCCCTTCAGATCAGAGGTTATATTACCCGGTAGACCTCCATATGACCTTTAATACATAATAAAGTTGCTATTTGAAGCCATATCTTCCGCTTACCAACGTCGTCCATCAGTGAAAACTTAGGTAATTTCATCTATAATTTCAGTTTCGAAGTCTATTCACCAATCCTACTCCACTTTAAGAAAAATATCGATCATATTAGCATGTGGCTTAAAACTGTGCTCTAACTGAGCTGAGGCATACATGTGTTATGTGTCATGAATGTTAAGTATTTCTTTTACTGAAATATGTTAAGTATTTGTTATTGAAGACAGTTGTTACTTAAGGAAGGCAGTCATTGGTCTAGGAAGCAACTGTATTGCTTTGCGGTCCTATTAAATCTGCATTAAATGAAGAAGAAAGCAAGCAAGAATTCTAGAAAATTAGTCTAGAGAGATCTGAGGGTTCTCTCTTTCGAAGGAGCTCATAACGATCAAAGGTTTCACTCTAATCCATTCCATAACCAAATGACCCTATAAAATAAGCCTAAACCCATAACTAGATCTTAGGACCATAACAAAATGTTTAATTTTCACTTGCATTTTCTGTTGAAGAAAAGGGTATTTTGCACACAAAAAAACATGCCACTCAGAAGTCTTATAGGGCAAGTGATAGGCAAAACCTAAACTAATATATGACAAAAAACATACCATAAATAACAGATTTAGCAGGCCACACAGGGTCATAGATGCCATGCCCATATATGACCAAATAAAGTCAATTTCATATACAAGAAAAGAAATGCACTAGATACCAGAAAATACCTGGACATAGGCATACTTGTTAAAGAAGCGGACAAGAGTTTCCACAAGATGAAAAAGAAAATCTACACAGCAAAGCAAGCACTCATTCGTGCCTATCTTAGAACGCAATCCCCTGATCTATAGTATACTTTCAGTTAATAAGATGGAGAAAGGAGTGATAAACAAGTTAGAAAATGCTGCAAAACCTACCTCCCAACGCAAAGTCCTAATTGCAGCTGTGAAGAGCGATCCATAACAAATGCTACCGAAAGATGTTGTCACTGCATACCTCACAGACTTAATCAATGGTTTGGGAGGCATTGATACTGCTTCTCGACCACCATGAATGAGAACGAGGAACACAATTCCAGAAACTATAACATGTACGGTGTTACAAAGGACTGCACCTGTCCAGAACAAACTAACTGAGAGAACCTGTGTATGTATACAAGTAAGAGCATTAGAAGTATGTGTAACTGTAACTTGCATTGTAGAATAAAATTAAGGGATGTTCTAATAGAACTTAGTTTAAGTTATCATCCCAGAGACTAGCAACTTGCCAGCTCACCACAAGAAGCCACCAGCGTCCGTTATTCTCCATGCTTGATGCCACTACACCAGCTGCCCCAAACGACCATATTCCCATCCATAAAAGCATTACTAGCATGAATGCACATGCAATTATCATAACTTCGGGAAGACTCCAAACCATCTTCACAGCTTTTCTTAGAACCAACATGGTAAATGGAAGTCTGCACAGCATCAAATAGTCAGAGATGAGTTATCCTATTCTGAATTTGTCTACAATAGAAGAACCAGAAGACAAGGAGACTGATATTTAGATATAATAAGTGTCAAGGGTTACTAAATCCTGTCAAGAAAGTATCAAAAGGCCTCTGCGATAGCATGGAAAAAAGGCCTCATTTAGATACCTACAGTTAACTCTTTCCTTACTGTTTTTCGGTTAGATTTGAATGGAAAACCAAATCACCATAGTCCATTCTTATACTTTACACAAACACCACCAAGAGAAACAATAATAAAGTTTCAACCCTCCCATGGCTTGGAAATGAGGGCTAAATTTGACTGTTCACTTTCAAGTGTTTAGAAATTTAAGTCATGGTGATGAAGTTCAAGTAGTAAGACTGAAAAGTTCACAGATTCGGATTCTAAACCGCATAAATATACACATTTACCTGTCTATGACTGATATGACATACAAAAACTGCAATGCAGCACCAATTGCAAATGCAACACCCCAGAAAAACTGCTCACACCAGAAACACAAGACACTGATCACAGCAAGATAAGTAGTCAAAATATGGACTGAGATCTTCATCATCTGATTTGCACGAGAACCAAGCAACAACAACCAAGTCCATCCCAATACAGTCCCAATTCCACCAGCAGCAGCATATATTGGCCAATAATCTTCAGTAAGTCCTCTATTACTTCCCGAGGATCCAGTAGTGAATCTATCAATATTAAACCTGTCTGATTTCTTAAATCTATTAAGCCCAAGAATTGCAAGAGCAAATCCTAATCCAACCAAATGAAGTAAGAAAATCCCCGACCAGAAAAGATCATGCCAACGTCTAGGCAAATCAGGTACCAGCATTTGACCACCGCCGCCGCTTCTTTGACTTCTCCTTACATTCTAAAAAATACAATAAAAATCTGATTGAGAATATCATCGAGGGAGATGAAAGAAAGATAATCAAATAGAAAGTCAAAGAAAACAATTATGAAGCAATAGGACCAAAATTCTCCAGCGGTTGACTACAATTAAGGCGAAATTAACAATGATCGCTAGCCGCAAAGCATCAGACTAAAGTTAAAAGAAACAAAACTAGAAAATCAACTGTAAAACGCCAGAAATGAAATGGAAAGGACCTGGTCGATGGCGACGGCGGAAACGGAGGCGGAGGCGGAGGCTGAGTCAGAGTCATAGGAAGACGGAGAATCGCTCATGGGGACAGGCTGAGTTACAGATGAAAAGATTGCAGATGAATCAAATCATTATTGCTCAATGATCATATAGTCATAGAAAGACCAAAAAGATTCAAAGCATAGAAAAATTGTCAAAGTAAACGAGATATAGGCGAAAAAATGGTCAAATATAATTTGAATTAGTTAGGGTTTTTGAGAGAGGACTATTACAGATATGAATTTGGAGGGGAAAACAAACTGAAACTCAACGGCTACTGGTAGACTCCGGTTGCTTTCATGTTTCTGAGCACAATATCCAATTTCCTTTTTTTGGTACTTCTTTTACAAATGTATTTTTCTTTACATCTAACTTTTCGAACTTAAATTTAAAAATTAATTTGAAATTAACTTAAAATTAAAAATAGTAATAGAAACACTTATTTAACAAAGAAAAGAATTTAAGTTAAAACTCGCTATAATAAGATTTTAATAAATGAGAAACACCTACAATAATTCAAATTTTTTAAAAAATAACAAAAATAATTAAACAAGAAAAAGAACGGTTATTAGATAATCAATTATATGATTTATTAATAATGTTTTAAACACTTCATTAGTTCGTACATTTTAAGTTGTCAACAAAACAACTAATTTCTCTTTTTTTAAGTAGGAACCATGTTTTTTATGAATTATAAATGATTTTTGCAGTTAGGATTTGAACTTTCAAATAATTAACTAGATAAGGAGAATTGATATCTGTTTGCGTTCCTTAAATATAAAAACGACATTTAATAATCTAGTCGATTAATGAGATAAAGTTATTATTCTCAATCTCATCATTCTTTTAGCTATTTTCGGTTATATGTACAAAAAAAATAGTATGTTCAGAAATTTTCTTTTGAAAATAAAAAATTCAATTAAATTCATATTATATGTAAATATTTTAATTTAAAAATTGTACACAGTTACATTGAATATATTTTTTATTTTGTTTTGTCACTTTTATGCATGTGTTTGAGAAATTAATAAAGAAATGAATTTTGGTTATTCAAAATTACAACGAACTAACAATTGCAGAGTGAATTGGTGGTCAGACCTCCTCATTTCTTGTATGGAACAAGAAGGTGGGGTTCACTCCAATTTCAAATTTTTTAAAAAAAAGAAAAATATTCTATTTTATAAAAAATATTACAACAGACTGATATACTAAATTATCGCTTTGTATTTTACATAATCACAGTAAAATCAACCAAAAAATAATTATTCACATTCCCAACCCTAATAATTAATAAGAGCTGGCAAATTTTGCCAAAGTGGAATGAGCTGGTTGACAATGGATGTCCACAATTCATCATCATTCATTATTCCTTGTTGATTCTAGAACCTAATTTATAATTAATTCGCGTTTTTCTTTTTTCCATATCTATTCTAATATAAGCGTTTTTCTTTTTTCCATATCTGTTCTAATATAATTATTTTTATTTTATCAATGCCAAATCAAAAGAAAACTAGATTATAAACCATGGGCCGGGCTTATTGGGTTTAACAAAAATAAGTAGTCCTGTCTATTCATAATAATGGTAGAGCTGGGTTAGATTAGGCTTCCATTGAGATATTCGAACATTCAATATTATGGGAAGTACACAATTACACTATTTACACAAAAAATATTTACAAAGTACAGACATTTTATAAATTTGTGATTTTCTGAAACTAATTTACAGAATTGTTTTTATGTAAGAAATTTATTAGAACTATATTATATTTATTAAGAAATATGTTAAAAATCTATTAGAACTATGTTATAATTCTATTAGGACAATGTTATAAATCTATTAAAATATGTTAGATTTTTATTAGAAACCAAGTAAAAACATTTTGAAAATTCAAATTGTGATTTCGATGCACTCTATTGATATTTACGACTATCAAAATTTATTTATATATTTTATATGAGATTTCTACGAGGATTTTAGTAAATTATTTTTCGACAAATATTATGCATTTTAGTTCAAAATTGTAAGAATCATGTTAGAATTTTATTTGGTAGATGTTATTGCCCATTCAATAATGAAATGTTAGAATCATGGTAGAATTTTATTTAGTGGATGTTGTCCATTCATTAATCTGCTACACTTCACTCTCCCGCTACTCCTATGCATTTCAACAAAATCCAACCAAATTAGCTCGCGTCACCGTCAATCTCAGCCTCTACAGAGCTTGCCGTCAAATCTTGCACTTCCTCCGCTCTCTACGACTGCCTCTCAAACTTCGTTGACGTTGAAGACAAGATTCACGGCTCACTAAAGCAGATGCAGCAAATCGAAGCGGATGGTTCTCATCTCCTCGATCTCATTCACTCTATTCATCATCTCCTTGGAGAAAATAGCAGGATTGGCACAGAAATCGAGCAAAATCAGATCTAGATTCTATAGATAGATCCAACAACCGAATAGGAGCGGCAGCGATGGTGATGTAGTAGCAGCAGCGATAAGGCTGTCGTGATGTCCGATGCGGTGATCATTTCCATAGATAGATCCACCAATCAAAGAGGTGCGGCGACAAGATGAAGAGCAGCGGTGGGGGTGGGAGTAGCAGTAGCGACGAGGCTGCCGTGATGTACACTACGGTGGTCGTTTCCTTCCGGCTTCAATGACTGTTGTCGTGATTAGGTTTGGGGTCGATATAGAGAGTTAAGACGAAGAATAATGGCCAAAATCAAATATGTAAATAAGTTTAGGATTTTCAGATTATTTTGTAAATACGAATCTTTGAAATCGATTTACATGTAAATAGGTAAACAATGAGTGTACATAGCTTGGCAAAATAATACTGTCATGATAAATACTCTAATAAAGATAAATACACACAAGCAATGTTATTGAAACCGGACCGGATCATCCGTTTGAACCGGTTTAACCGAGAACCGGTAATAAGTTTGATCCGGTTGAATAAAAATAACGGGTCAATATAAAACCGTTCTAGATCGGTTTAAACCGGAAAAAATCGGTAAACTAATGAACCGGTCAAATCCCAGTTTTCTATTATCATGAAAATTATTTAATTTTATAATTAATGTATTTAAATTTTTTAAGGTAAAAAAATCAATTAATATAAATTATTACTTTTTTATGGAATAGATTTTATTAGCATTTAAAATTTTTAATTATTTTCCTAAAATCATTGATCATATTAAATGTGTCATAAAAATATAAATAACGGTTGGATAATGATTGAACCCGGTTGAACCTATAAAACCGTGAACCATTTACTTCACCGGTTCGACGTCCAGTCCGGTTTCGATAACATTGATCGTATATTTAAATCATAAAATAATTATTTGACATAAATAATAATCACTGCAATAAATATTATTCTTTGGTGTAAATTTTGATATCATTTAAATTATTCTTTCTCCTATGTAAGTTTTTTTAGTTGCTACCACGCACGGCCTTTAAGCTAGCTTAAGCAATTGGAGCAATTGGCCATGGTTCAAATATTAAAATGTTGGTCTTGTTACAGTTAACTCAATTAGAAAGAGGAATGAATAACTTAAGTTTGATTTTCAATCCGATTTTTAACTTTTTTTTTTTATAAATTTGTTACTAAGCATACTAAATTGTTTAGATGATGATGCGCAAACAACCGTTAAAACTAAACAAACAGACGTAATACTCAGTTTGATAAATTGTGCTGAGTAAATGTACTCAACAATGCTGTTTAGAAAAACCCAGGTAAGAAAATAATTGTGCTGAGCAAAAATACTTACTAAGTAAAGTAAAAGATAGAGTTAGAGAGATCACAGTGAGTTTGATCCTGGCTCAACCTCCTGCTTGCGTCTAATTCCCGAATACCTAGATTGATTAGCAAAAACGGATGCAATCACATTACTCTTCCAATATGTTTAGGTTGAACAAAGTTATATTCTAATATTACTTCAAAAAAAAAAAAATCTAATATTATTATAATGTGAAATTTAATATTTTTTTTTGTCCGTGTCTCATTAAATTTAATAATAAAAGTAGGACTTCATATATTGTAATTTCAAAACTTTTACATGATTATAGGGTTTAACTCATTCACAGACTTTTGATTAGATATATAGTTATCTGAAAATTAAAAGAAAATAGGAAATTTCATCGCAAATTCGTAAACAAAATAAAGATAAGGGATGCTGGGGACATGATATGTATTCAAGCCAAAGGGATATTAGATGCCAACTTGACTATCTAAAACACCCAATTATTTAACCACCGCTTTGTATAAAGGGTTTCCGAAAGTTATTAGATAATCCCAAATTTAATATGATTTATAATTTAAAATACATTTGTTCATGATTCCAAAAGAAAACCAAATTAATTTAAAGTTTACATTAAAAGGAAACTATAGATAAATAAAAAAAATAATTTAAGGTATATAGACTAGATAAAATGCCATAGCCAATTCTAATGTTTGGTGCACAGATGGGTTGAAAAATAAATAAATAATGAAAAATTAACCATAAATCAACAAAAATTTTGGAGTTAATTTGAATGGCAACTTGAGTAAAAATATGTTTTCCATGTTAGAATGTTCCATTATGTTTGCTTAACACGTTTCTATAGATTATAAATGTGAAGGGCCTTCTATAAGTCCTGAACAAAAGATTACATGTATGTCCTTATAGAATGCAAGTATTTTAAAAAAATTCAATCGCAAAGTTTTGTACTTCCCTAATAAAGAAAAGTATCTTCAACTTTGATATATACATTGAAAAGTTTGATCATTGGATAATTTTTTTAATCAAGTTTTAATCAACTTTTCGCAAAATAAGTATTTTTTAAATTATCATTGTCGAGTATATTGAATATTGATATATTTGAAAGATGTAACAATATAAGTTTGATAAACTAATATTATTATTTTAGTTAACTTTCTTTAGATATTCGATTGTTAATATAATTTATTTTCCTGTATGTGAAAATAAATAAATTGAATTCACTGTTGTACTTTCTAGAATATTGAAAGAAAAATAAATTTTTTTGTATAAAAGAAACGATGAAAAAACATAAGAGAAAACAGAGATGAAATTCCTATAAGAAACGAAGAGATGAAAACGAGAAAAGAAAGGGAAAATGAGAGATGAAGAAAGGAAACATTAAAAAAAAAAGGGAAATAAAGAAGATAATTGTAAAGGAAGGCTTAGAAAACAAAACGTGGGAAAAAGAGAGAACGAAAAAAACATAAGGGACCTCCGAGTATCGAACCCACGAGACCCACCAAAAATATCCGCTAATAACCATCACTACAACCAGATAATTCAATGCTAATCAGCAGCATATATAAATATGTCTACAATATTTAATAATTCAATGTTTAATAATTGTCTAATTAGGAGTTTTAAAATTTTTTTAAATAAGTATCATTTTAAGATTTCAATAAATATTTTATATATTTACCCTTACTTAATACATATTAAAAATGATAAAAAGAATTAAACATCTAATTAACTTTCAAATAAATAAAAATCATAAGGATAAATAAATATTTTTATCATCTTAATTAATATGACATTGATATTATACAATTATTTAAAAATGGAGGGAATATAAATATGCGCGCATGGGCATACAACCAAAGCATGGAAATCGTCCTCTGCACTATCACTAAAAAGACAGCAAAATGCATTAACTTCAACATGCCTCTCCTAGAGTTTGGTTGCAAATTTCCAGAGAGAATTGAATTCTAGGAGGCACACTTTGACATTCCAAAAATTAAACCAACAATAATCGGTGAAGTTACTAAGATGCTTTGTGATTAAAAGTGGAGATTTTCACATCCGCCTACTCCAGTTCAAGCCTGCTTCTATGGGTCGGGCATGGACATTATTTTTTTTCAAAAACCTAGTTCGAACTCAAGAATACTAAAGCCCTAAATCTTTTAGATTAGGCTTGATTTTTATGTAAATAACCGATTTCATCCCGATGAATAATTTTTTATATATTTTATCATGTTTAATAACTGTTTCATATTTTTATATTTTAATCATGTATTTTTTAACTCAAATACAATTTTATCATACTTCATAAAAAATATAATGAAAAATATATATACGAATCTGGATATCAATTTTTTTGTTTGCAACTTAGCTTTAATTTTGTCCATCAATTTTTAAACGCACCTTTTCTGAGTTTAAACGTCGAATTGGGACTTTCATGCGAGAGCACCTAGGTCCCGTACAGACAAAACAATCTGCGAAACGCTGATACGGCTAGCTGCCTAATCCCAACATGCGGTGATCCTGTGTGTTATGGTATTTCCAACCCCACTTCGAAAGTGAAGTTTGAAGTTTTAAATTTTGAAGTCTGAATAGTGTCACTTCAAATTTGAAGTGACGTTATTGATTATTCACAATTTCAAATTTTATTTTTTTTACTTGTTTTATTGTTTTAAAAAAATTCTTATGCTTTGAATATATATTTGAAAATTTATTATATTTTTTTATAAAAATTATATTTTAATTTTAAGAAATTTATTATTACTTTTATATTCATGATATTAAAGTTTGAAATGAAATTTAAGGTACAGGGTTGGAGAATAAATATTGTTACAACTTCAAACTATAGAATAAATAGAATTTGAAGTAAAAAGTGAAAGTATAGGACTGAAGATGCCCTTAGAGAAAGCGGTGAAATTGTATATGAGGCTTTAAGCTAGTAGAAAAAATTCCATTTGTTTTAAATTGTTTTTGTTTGTAGATATGAAAATAACTTGCACATTTCTTGTAACAGCTTATTGATTATTGGGTAAATTTCAAGAAAAATGCATGTGGTTTGATTGTTTTACCATAAGGTCTTTATAAATAAATTTTTCCAATGAGCGTCTATGTTTTCAAAATTTTGCAAAAGGAAGGAAAAAATATATTGTCATTAAAAAATAATAATGTTATGTAAACTATTTCAACCCATTAAATATTCCTATAATTTAACTATATTATTTAAAATAACATTAAAATTTGGGTAATTTTCAGAGATCTTTTTCAATTTATAAAATTTTTTAAAAGTTATAATCACATAAAAATAAAGAAAAACATTTTAACATCTCAAAAAATTTTAAAGGTGTATTGTATTTTTGTAAACTAAATTATTAAATTTCAATTCAAAATGGATAAAATTACCTATTTTTAAAACGAAATTTCAAATCGGAAATCTTTTTCTCAAACTTTTGAAATCACAGTCACTCAGTTGTAAAAAAAATTCATAAAATTTTTATAAAACAGTCAAACCACAAAGTATACTTTTTAAGATTCCCTTAATTATTCGACAAGGAAACGATCTTTCTTCTGTTAGAAAGTAATTTTATCCAATTTTTTATAAAAATATATTGGAAAACTATTTCTACAAAAACTAGTATATGTATGTGTGTCTATATATATATATATATATATATATATATATATATATATATATATATATAGAACCTCACTTTATTTTGAAAAAAGCTGATAATATTATTGGTTTGTCAAACAAATAATTAACTTGTTTAATATTATATGCCTTTCACAGTGCAAGTGGTCCATTTCATCTATGAAGTTATGAACTCAGTGATTGAATTTGAATTTGGACATAGTCACAAGATCCAATGAAAAATATTGCTACGGATGCCATTATTTACCTTTACATGTATAAATTATTATTTTCTATAATTCGTCTCAATAATCTTTACTTTCTTCAATTATCTCAATTTCACAATTATTTATCGTGAACCCGAAGTCAATTACTCATTAACATAACTTATAAAATAAATCTTATCTATTAAAAGAAAATAATTATTCAAACAAGCTTCATTAATATTCAAAATGTTTATCATTAACATAAAGCTAAGGAAAAAACAATTAAAAAAACTATTTGGTACCTTTTAGTTTTTAATGACGGAAAGCAAAAAATGTTGCTTACTTTATAATAATTATTTATGACACCAATTATAAGTAGGAAGGAAGGATTTATCAACAAGAAAATTTTGCAAAGTTAATACATATCCATTTTTATTTTATTACGAGATAGTTTGGTTGTTACTTTTAAATGTTGTGTTTACTCTATTTTTTAATGCGATATATTTTTTTTACAAGTAGGTGGTAGATTATATATTTGAGTTCAGCAGTCATTATTTATTGTTTATGGTAGTTCTTTATTTGCTATTAGTATTTATTTATATGAACTAGTTAAAAATAATTTTCTAATAGTCTGAATATTTATAATAAAATGGTTGATGTTAAAAATAAAAAAATAACAATCTCAAAAATACATAGCCTTACAAGTTATTCGCAGTTATAGATTTCCAAAAAAACATTAAAATATATTTGCACCAAATTTCTCACTATTTGCGTTGACAAACAAAAGTCTCACATTAACTAGAAGGATGGAGGTTTATCGGTATTTAAGCATAGACAATATCTTTAATGATTTATGATCGTAAAACCCAACAACAAATTCAGGTGTGTAATTTCATAACGTTGTGGGATAAGTTGCATCCATTGAGTCGTTAACAAGTAGTATCCGATCCATGTCCTGACGTTGGCCGTGATATGGATGAATCATTAAAGAATCGAAAGGTGACGCACCTAATTGATCCGAAAAAATTCATGAAACCAAGATTCATTTGTATTTGAGCATGAACAATATCCCAAGAGTTATAATCTATTTTTGGTAAAGCTTTTAATGTAAGTAATATTAAGTAAATTTATAAAAAATGAACATATCAATTGTCGTAAATTATTTTGTTATGGGGAGTCATTTAAGCAATAATCATCGCAAATGGTGATTGTTTGGACTTGCGAACATCCTCCTCACTTTCACTCATTTTCAACAAATAGACAACAAAAACAATATAAATAAACAAAAAAAAAAAACAGAAGAAAAAGCCACATCTGATTTTGCCTTAATAGCAGTCAATTTGAGGACTGTGAGACCCCATTGGAAGCTCCAAAGTTGGTGTCGTTCCCTTCTTCTTCCTTCCTTCATTTATTGTTTCTTCATTTTCTCTCTCTAAAATTCTAGTGAGAGAGTCCGTTGTCTGAATCAACTCAGCCGGTCTTTTTTGTTCTTCGCCTTCTTCTTTGACTATTTGTTGCGACTTGTGACCCAAACTTCAATTCTGATTCAATAATACCTTTTCCAGAAAGTTAATTTCCCTTTTCCCATTTTATTTCTTATTTGCGATCATTTCACGGGTGGATTGTTTTGGAGATCTCAAAATCTCAGCAACCCAAAAATCTCCCATCTTGTCTTCTTCTCTTTATACACAATTCTCTGTTTGTGCTCTCTGCTTACTTTTTAAACAATTAAAGCTCATTTTTTCCGATCATCAATTAAGAACCCATTTAATTCTGATCATTAATTCATTTCCAAGTTACATGTTTTGTTAATCTAATCCGATCCCAATTTTGTTTTTGAATTTGCTCTCTTTGTTTTCGACATGGGTTGTGCGAGCTCAAAACAGCGCCGGTGCCGGCACTGTCGTGCACCGTATTCGCCGGTGCCGCGGAGCTACTCTATGCACGTGGTTCATCCGCCGCAGGAGAAAGGCGATAGCTTCCACGTGGTGGCTCTTACTTCCTCCACATTTGGCTCTATGCCTCTTTCTTCTTCCTCTGATATTAAGCACAAAATCAATGCCGCTCTCGATATCGTTGCAGCGATCGGTGACAACAACGACGACGACGGCAATTGTACACCTGAATGCCCCGCCGGAAACGGGAATGTTGCAATTGACAAAGAATTGAAGAGCAAACAGTTCTCGGTGGGATTAATCGAGGCAAAAACATGGTCTAATATGATCGAAGCAAAAATCCCCAAAATAATCCCGAAAACCCCGGTGAGAACGCCGCCGGGCGAGCCGGAAACTATTAATACATGGGAATTAATGGCCGGACTTGAGGAAGACGACGGAAATTTCAATTCAAACTACCATCTCCATCGATTCCGCAGCTTCTCTTTCGATATTACCGGTGATCCAAATCGAATCGTAGAAAGCCCAAAGCTATTGAACAACAATCAAATCAAGCCAATCTGGATTGAATTAGCAGAGGAGGAAGAAGAAAATCCAAATTCAATTAGTTCAGAATTCGATCCACAAGTAATCTCAACATTCAGAAAATCATTAACCCAACTATCCCCGGATCATCCATTTTACCTTAAACCCTCATCCTCCGACGACGAAGACAAACCCCAGCCGAAACAGGCCAAGGACAAGGCAATTGTATACTCAACAAGTCTCCGAGGAGTTCGGAAAACATACGAAGATTGCTGCAATGTGAGAGTAATTCTAAAAGGGTTAGGTCTCAAAGTAGACGAAAGAGATGTTTCGATGCATTCAGGTTTCAAAGAGGAGCTAAAAGAGCTGTTAGGAGAAGGATTCAATGGCGGCGGATTAGGGCTTCCGAGAGTTTTTGTGGGATCAAAATACATTGGGGGAGCCGATGAGATAAGGCGATTGCATGAAGAAGGTAAGCTGGAAACGGTTTTCCACGGCTGTGAAAGGGCGGAGGTTTATGGTGGGGCCGCCGGCGCTTGTGAGGCTTGCGGGGATATTAGGTTTATACCGTGTGAAACATGTTCTGGGAGTTGTAAGATATACTATGAAGAAGAAGATGACGATGAAAAAGAAGAGCATGAACAAGACGGTGAGTTTGGATTCCAACGTTGTCCTGATTGTAATGAAAATGGGTTAATACGTTGTCCAATTTGTTGTTACTAGCCAAGGTGCAGGGCAACAAACATTGAAGGGCGGTTGCGACTGAGTTACTGCGCTTCGACGGTTGAAAAAGAACTTATTCCTATGAATTTTAAACGGCTGGAAGCTAATTTTCCCTCCGCGGCATCTTAATACTGCCCGTTAACATGGTTGCTAAGCTATACATTTTTTCTACTTTAATTCTTCTTATATTTCCTCTTTACATATGGTTTAAACAGTGTATAATTGGGTTTTTTTTGGTGATGAAATGCTTGTTGTAAAGTGAGGAGTTTTAGTGTTTTACATTTTTGTGAAGGGAAATTCATTATGAATTATGATTTTTAATGGTATTGTATCGTATAGGGAATAATATGTATGTGTATGGCTGTATACAATACTTGCATGTTACTATTTTAGCAAAGGAAATGAGCTTTTTATATGGTCGGTTATTCTAGTAAAACTTTAATGGGATTAAAATATCCAATAACTATTTGTAGGTCTCGAAAAAATCACTTACGCCTACCAAATATTTTGTGAAATAATATTTTGAACAAAAAAATGTATAAATATAATAATCAATGATGATAAATTATTCAGCTGTCTCATGTTCAGTTTGTATTGAAAATCAAATTAATTTTTCATAAATTTGAAAAATTGGGATTTGAGATAGCATTATCAAACAAAGATGGAAAGTGGATGAGCCATCTTTTTTTCCAATAAATAGAGTAGGTGAAAGTGAAGCTTTTAAGTGGCGAGACAATCATTAGATCATGTTAAAGGAGGGAAGGGGAGATGTTATTGCAAGAATTTTGTATTGATGATTTCAATGGAGTTTGGTAATGATAATAATTAAAGTATATGAGTAGTAGTACGGGTATTATTTTATGGGAGTGCATTAGATAAAACCATTGTAAACGATAACGATAGGCTTAGTCCGACCAATTCCTCCTTAATAGGAATGTATCAACGCTCTAGAAGACTAACTATAACTAGGCTAATTATTTTGACTCATAATTCCTGCAATAAAAAAGTATACAAATGACTAATTATTATTATTATTATTATTATTATTATTATTATTATTATTAAGCGTGAAGCAAAATTAGGTAGGGAAATAAGGGTTACGGCTACTAAGGAAAGGACAAATGACCAAAGGAAGTACATTGAGTAGATCGAACATTACCATAGTATTAAGCAAATATATAAGGTTATGTTGTTTTTTTTACAAAGTTTCTGCCATCTTGTTTCTTATTTAGACTATTAATATGATATTTGATGATGAGATGGAGAAAAAAATACATAATTATAAAAATAATAGGGTAAACTTCGAAAATATGATCTGTGGTTTCACTCATTTTCATTTCGAAGATTGTGAAATTTTATTTATCAAACAGGTGTTTGAGGTTTGAAACGTTATCAAATCAAGGAATTTTTTGTAACAACGTTGTGAGAGGACGAATCCCGTGCTCACAAGCGTTAACTGAGCTGACGTGGTAGAGGGATAATTTCGAAAATCAACATTTTTCTATCATCTTCTCCAACTTTCTAATCATTTTTAACCTAACTTTTCTGACACCATTTTTTTCTAATTTGCCAAACTTCATTAATCTAGCAAAAAGTTCCAAAAATACCAATCAAAATTGCAAAAATCAACTTTAACAAACAGCTTATTCTAGTTTGCAAAGTGAAACCAGACAAAATTTCATTTTTGACTAAAATTCACAGAAAATTAGATAGTTAATTACCTATCTCAAAAATGTATTCATTAACAAAACTTAAAATACAAAAGCTATACAAAATCAAGAACCAAGAGATAAAATCCTATGCAAATCTTGGAACAAAACTACGCCGTCGGCATCATATCCGGTCACCCACTTCCGACAACGCTCTTTTCATTCTCACCCACTTCCGATTATGCCATTTTCATTCTTAATTTGCAGATGAGAGAAACATAAAAGAGATCTGAGATTATAGATTTGAGAGGAATTTGTCTCACCCACTTCCGACAACGCTCTTTTCATTCTCATCGACTTTCATTTGTGCCTTTTTCATTCTTAATTTGTGGCTGGGAGAAATAAAGAAGAGTTTTGAGATTATCGATTTGAGCGGTTGTGATTGAATTAAAAAAAATGTCCATTGAAAAAAATGGAAAAGAGAAATTAGGTTTAGAACAATGAAAGATGGAGGCAAGTGAAGATAAAGAAGAAGTAGGTATGAATATAAGAGAGAAAGGAAAGGAATATGAATTTTTGGGTACACATTTGGGGATGAACTATGTGCTTTCTTTTATATTTTTATTTTTTAAAATATCGAATATGATTTTTCAAAATTGCCCATCTACCACTTAAGCTCAGTTAATGCTGTTACAAAAAATTCCTTGACTTGATAACGTTTCAAACCTCAAACACCCGTTTGATAAAACAAATTCCAAAGTCCTCAAATTAAAAATGAGTGAAATTACAGGTCATGTTTTCAAAATTTACCCAACATAATATCGTATACAACACATAAAAATATATTTTTTATTTACACTAATAACAGTAAACTATACCGCCCCTCTCCGACTTACACCATTAACATCAGTTACATATCAAGTTGGAGTATTGTGTAAAATTATATAATATTTTTCTTCAAAAATAATATTTAATTTTTATAAGGTATAAAAAAGTCAAATTTGATGAGAAAGGTTCAATCATCCAATATTTACTGATATAACTAATTTCTCTGAGAAACATATTTATATAAAACAATCATAATAATCGAGCTACTCTACGGAGGGTTGAATTGTCACCCTCCAAAAATATTTTCTAAATTTTAATTGCAATTTTTGTATATGTTGATATGGCTAGCCATTATGATTTGTGTAAAACTTGTAGCGAAAATAAACTGTTTTTGTTGTTGGCAATAAATACCCAATGAATTATAATGTAAAAGTAGAGTAATTGTTTAAATTCCCAAAATTTATGAGGAGTCTGAATTTGATAATAGATAAAATCACAATCTTTAAAACAATATTTGAAAAATCAAACGAAATAAGATCTGATATGTGTCATTTAAACGATAATTTAGTGTACGTTTCTAAATCTTATAAACTAATGAAAATAAATAATAATTTGGAGAAGTAGTAGATCGTATGGACAAAGTTGAAAGTATATTTAATACGTTAGCCCTTTAATTAATAATCCACCATAATAGTAGTTGTTGGTAGGGAAATGCAAACATTTCCATGTTAACTTATTTTATTTTAGTTTCCAATTCATGAAAGATGTTTCTACTTTGCACAATATATTCACTTTTTAATTATCAAATGATTAATTATTTATGTTTATGCGACTTTGAATTTTCCATTGAAAGACCAATTTCCTTTGAGGTAGGATATCCCACTAAGATAAAATCCTATTCAGTTTTGTCAACCCCCTGATTTGAATGCCAATTTCTTTTATATCATTAATATTAAGTTCCATTTCCATTAAACAATTCCAATTAAGAAATTGCATTTCCAAAATAAAATATAGAATTGCATTTCCAAAATAAAATATTGCTGAAGAAAAACTGAAAAAAAAATGTTTAAAAAAAAAATAACACCATCAAGATTTGAGTTGAAGTCGTCAAATTTATTTTAATTTTTATTTTCCATGAGTTATATCTCTGTCTTTTCAGATGAATTTATGTTTATTAATACAATTGGGCGATATATTAATGCTTAGATTACTTATTCTCGAAGGTATGGTAAGCCACTAACTACTAATTAGAAATTACTAACTATTATAACTTCCATCATAATATAAATAAATAATTATGAATTTATAAACCACTTATTTTTAAAGCAATTGCAGGTGTTAGGATCTAACCCTGGTCACCCCACTAACTTCAGGCCCGGGTCGGGTTGGGTTTACAAGGTCATTCCCAAGCTCGGGCCAAGCCCATGAATTTTTTTTGTTATAAATTTTTTTATTTAAATTAAATAGAAAATATAAAATAAGTCAAAATATACTTAAATTTTTAATATAATTGTTTTATTTACTTAAAATCTCTAATATCTAGTAGGGGAATTGTAAAGAATGACTAGATCTTAGATTTATTAATTAATATGTTCTAAACAGCATTTAATTAAAGTTTTGACTTATTATACTTTTATTATTCTACTTTTACGTTCATACATAAGGGCAATATTTCAGTTTTTTCACCTTTTCCAATTGAAGGCTCCCACGGTGATCTCTTCCTGCGATTTTCTCATCTTTGATTTTTTCTTCTCCTTCTAATTGTGATTTCAGCTTCGATTTTCTTATCTCTGGTTTCTTCTCCTCCTTCTGATTGCGATTTCAGTTTCGATTTTCTCATCTCCGATTTCTTCTCCTTCTAATTGCGATTTTAACTGTGATTTTTAATTAGTTTTTTTGGAGGATTTCTTATTCTGTTCGTATTCTGATTCCTCTTTCTTCTGATTCTTTAGCATTCGGTGAATTCATTGTAAGTTTTTTTCCTATTTTTTCCTATTTTATAGTTTAGTTTTGTTTAATTTCAATTTTTCATTATGTTTTTGTTCCGATTTAATTAATTTTTATGATTTTGGTTGATTCGCATATTGATTGGGTGAGTTGCGTTCGAATTAGCCCTAACACGCTTCAACCAACGATTGTTTCTGATTCTTGGGACAAAACTATGAAGGTTTGGAATTTGATTAACTGCAAACTGAGATGCACTTTGGCTAGACATAATGGATATGTGAAATTGTGGATGTTTCTTCTGATGGTTCTTTATGCGTCAGTGGAGGAAAAGATGAAGTTATTCTATTGTGGAATTTGGCAGAAGGAAAGAGGCTTTACAGTCTTGATGCAGGTGCAGTTATTAATGCTTTGTGCTTCAGTCCTATAACAAGTATTGGTTGTGTACTGCTACTGAAAGCAGCATCAAGATATGGGATCTTGAAAGCAAGAGTATTGTCAAGGATTTGAAGGTTCATCTCAAGGCTGAGGCTGAGAAATCGGATGGTACTAGTTCGAAGGTTAAGGTATATTTACATTCTTACATTTCTGCTCCTTGTATAGCTGCGTAATCTTTATAGTTAGAATAAATTTGCTAATTAACTCATGTTCACATTCTTACCATTCTGAATTTGCATTTGTGGTTGGTTCTTTGAGAATAATTTTGTTTGTTTAACATATTGGCTTATTGTGTTTTGTGCCTCTGTTAATGTAAATTTTTTGTGATTATCATTTTGAATTTGCATTTGTGGTCATTCTTTGAGAATGATTCCATTTGTCTATATAGCTTAGTAGATATTGGCTAATTGAGCTCTGTGCCACCATTTGTCTAAATTTTGTGTGATTACATTCTAAATTTGCATTTGTGGTTGTTCTTGAAGAAGGATTTTGTTTGTTTCTCTCATGTTTCTCGTAGTCTATAAAGTTTTTAGTTTTCATGTTATTTGTGGAATAATACTTTGTTG
>CATIWQ010553274.1:0-13708 GCA_949673415.1 Euphorbia schlechtendalii | reverse complement strand
GCGCTGACCGATGACTGCTAAAAATTCTATCCTGTAAGGATGGGTTGATCTTCCCTTGCACCTTCTTCTCGTGGATTGGCCATAACAGTGCATTGAACTAAATCTGAGTTTGAACCCGAGTCCTCACTTGAGTCAGTGTACGGAACCCCTTCCAGATTGGCCATAATTGGGAAACGCGGACCAGGCGGCGAGCAGGCCTCTTCCAAGCCCCTTTGATACACGAGCAGAATATTAGACCGTGCATGTAAGATTCGTGATATGACTCGTGAAGTGGGTGATGCATGAGATTTTTAATGTTATGGCTGCATTCACAAGGGGTTAGCATGCCATTATGTGAAATAACATGTATGTCAATCCATTTGAAACAAACAGGTTAGTCGTTAGGTAAAAATGAAAACATGTGGAAATGAAAATCCAACAACGGGGGTTGGATTTGAGATTTGTATAATGTCGGTGTGACATCGAATTATGAGTTGTGTAAGTGAGTTGACTACGCTACCTGTGTGGTAATAGGTCAATGGTTTGAGGTTTTGTACTATGACTAGGTCTCATGGAACGAGGAGGTCAAAATTGTTTTGGGCAAGCGGTGTGACATACCCTACTAAAATGAAAACAACTACTGTATGTAACTACCTAATGAAAGATTTGGTTATTTCGCCCAATTAGGGCAGAGTTTTTGGATATCTGTGTGGTAATCACTATTTGAGGGTATGTGGTGATATGTGAATTATTGCCTCGTGTGGGCAAATGATTCGGGTATGAGGCGTATACCCTTGAAGATTTGGTGAGGTAAGACTTTCGAAGTAAGTTTGCCTCTAGTGGACTTAGATTAGGACATTAACTGGGATATCCTTTAATGTGGGAAAAATGGTTTTGGGTAGGTATTTCCCCCGTTTGGGCTTTTGGTGTGTATAATTGCCCCCGGAAGAGCTGTGAATTGGATGTTGAGTGGACATCTCATGGGTAATGTGGTGGAAAGGTTATTGCACCTTGCGGGCTAAGTGTCGGATGTCAAGTGGACATCACGCAGTAAAAGAAAGATATGTTTGCCATGTACAGGCTAATGGTGGGATGTCAAGTGAACAACTCACTGAAAAGGGATACGTGATATTCCTAAGTAGTTTTATGTTGTCCTAGGGTGACACAATCTATAGTGTCAGCTGTGCCTAATTGTATGTGATATTAGTTTTGTATCCTGATATGTACATTTAATATCATGAGTGTGTGCATTCAAGTGTCTGCACAACAATTCGTGGTTAGTATGACATTTGTACAATAATAAGTGTGTAGCACTTAGCATGCAACATCCAAACATCCAAACTTCCAACCATACAACTCCCTTGTGTAGGGTTCTTAGCTAGTCTCTATCGCAAGTTTGGTTCATCTTAGTACAATTAAGATACTACGGAGCGCACCTGCAGGAAAAATAAAATGCATGGTCGTTTATTGGGTAACACCCTAGGGAAAATGCCTATGGGTCATTTACATGAGGGTTGTAAATGGGTTGTTGATGTAGAAGGTTCTTGTTGCACTAAAATAAACTCCAAGCCTCTCCCCGAATGGGTTGAGGGAGGTACATACGATATGGCAACAAGTGCTCTACTCGCCCAAGTACTATCTTTTCTCAAGGAGGCAGATTAGTACAAGTGAAAGCTTCGCGGTAATAAGGGTACCTTAAACTTATGGGCTTATCCCTTCTACTGCAATGCGTTATTATGAATATGTCATAACTAAGAGAAAACGGAATAATGTGATCAATAATTTTCAGTGCTTATCCAAAATCTAAAACCTTTAAAAAAAGTTTTAGAAAAATCCCCAGCGAAGTCGCCACTGTGAGCGGGTGACAAGGAGCGGTGGGCTGAAAGTGCCCGATTTCATAGGCACGCTCCATTGGGGTGTTTGAAAAACAAGCACCGGGTCAGGGACCCGCGGAAAAGGTTTGATTTGATTTTAGCGAGACCCGTATGGCCTAATTAAAACATTGTTGATTAAAGTTGTTTTTTTAAATAAAAATAGTTTATTTTTATTTACACTTATGTTGATCAATTTTATTAGTGAAAATGATCGCATGGTATAAGGTGAGGTCTGTTATCCGGGAATAATTAATTCCCATCGTTGGGTTATTCTAACATAAAAATTAAAAGGAAATAAAAGATGAAGAAGAGAATTACAACATTTACAATAATAAGAAATAAAAATAATTCCTAGGTCCAAATAGAAGAAGTTAAGAAAAAACAAGAAGCACGAAATAAGCAGCTCTAGGAACTCAGAGGCTTTACCCTTTTGGTGTGAATCCACTTCGACGTATCTGTTTGATGCCTGGGAGCGTTCCTCGTTCATTTTGGTTTAATTGTAGTTTAATATGGAAAAATAAGTGTTTATTTATCCAAAAAGATAATCAGACTCGGGTTCTAAATTTGTTTTAGACCCGAGAATATCTGAGGATATTTAAAGAAAATGTAGATGAAAAAAGGATTTGAAAATAATTAAAATTTGGAATCCAAACGTCTTTTGGATCTGAATATCTTTGAAAAAAATATTTATCCGAAAGATAATCAGACTCGGGTTCAAAATTTGTTTTAGACACGAGAATATCCGAGGATTTTTAAGAAATATAGGAAGAAGAATGATTTGAAAATAATTAAGATTTGGGATCTAAATGTGTTTTGAATCCAAATAATTGAAAGAAAATATTTTTGGTATTTTTCTCGTTATCTTTTTCTCTGAAAATTTAATTTTTTTGTCTAAAATTTTGAGTCCCCGATAATCGAAAAAGAACCAACTATATATAGGGAAAATCCCGAAAATCCAAAAAATGTAAGTTTTTCAGGCGAGGGGTCTCGCCGAAGAAAATTTGGCGAGGCCCCTCGCCATGATTTTGGCGAGCTCGCCAGAGTCTCTTGTGAGCTTGCCAATATGCCTCGCCAAGGATTTTAGCGAGGCTTGCCTCGCCGAAGCCTTTTGGTGAGGTTTTCCTCACCCACCTTTGGTGATGCAGGCCCCTGAATCTAGTTTTCCGTGATGTTTTATGTATATTTTTATATATTTTTAATTAATTTCTGACTTAGAAAATTCCTTTTAAATTTAGAGATGAGGAAGACTCCCATTTGAAGATCGTCAGACGGTCGAAAATCATGTGATTCGAGGATAAATATCCCAAAAAGCAATCATCATTGAACGCGCGAGCTTGTATGAAATCCCGTGCTCACAGTAATCCATAAATAAAAACATACAAGTACCTAGAGGAGGAGGTGACTGAGCTTTATGGTTTTGTTATGCACTCTCATGGCATAATCCAAGCCGTAATACATCTGACCTAGTATGGCCTGGGGCTAGTTCCAACTCGGGATGTTCGCAACATCCTCAACCGCCAATATCAGTCCATAATTGATCTTACTGGACGATACGAGAAAAAAGATAATGGATAGGAGGCTAATAATGAAAGCCCTCACTGCTTGGGGGTAGAGCTCCTTAGGAACTGGTCGAATCCTCTTCCAGTACTGGTAGAGGTTGCCATATGCCAACTTCCCTGAGCGAGGGAACACACCAAACAACTCCTATACCCTGCTCGCCACCTGAGTCAAGGTAGGAAACCTGTCTAGAAAGATATCAAAATGAATGGTGGAGCCATCCCAGCTCAAACCCGTCATGGCCACGAAGATGGAGGGAGTCGTAGTCAACTCACCAACCAATAAATGGAAGGTGTGCGCCATCTCCGACTAGCGCTCCACCATAGTAGTAAGGGCAGCATGCGATAAATGAGGCATCTGATCGGGAAGCACACTGGCGATTCCCCCAAAACTGATGGCCCAGATAGCCACCTTGAGGTCTGAGTCCCTCCATATCTTGGCCCACTAGGAGCTTAAAGTGCGAATTCCAGTCGTATTCACAAAATAATACGGCTGCAAAAAGAAATAAAAAAAGTGGTCATTATTACATCCATGGCACTACTTTACCCCGCAAAATAAGAAAAAGAGGGAACAAAAAAAACCCGTAATCCAAATTTTATCTTAAGGCACAAGTGAATACCTAGGAAATCAGCACTTTTTAGCATAAACATAAGTCAAAAATGAAGAAAAGGCGAAAACACAGCGAATACAAGCGGCTGGGACTAACATCTGTGTCGGTATTACCTAACATCAGTATCGATGTTAGGTCTCCAACACTAACATCGATACTAATGTTAGGTCTGCAACCCTAACATCGGTACCGATGTTAAGGTTGCAGAAACCAAAACTCCCTCTTTTTGCGATTTTCGGCCAAAAATTGTCCCAAAAAAATCCAAATTTCATGAAATTAAACATCCTAAACATCTAAATGACCCTAAATACTACCTATTTATGGACCAATTCCACTAGAAATCGGTTCTAATCCAAGTTTTAGCCTAAAATCCTAAAAAATCCAAAATTGGAAAAATTGGGATAAGCGAAGGATTCTCGGGTTACCTGGAAATTCGAGACATGCTCGTGAATCCTTGGGGTGAGGGAAGTGATGGGAGAAGTGAGGAAGTAGCCCATGAACTCATCCAAGGCATCGAAACCATAACCCCAAGCCACAGAGCACAAACGAAGTATTGGGCTCACAGGATGAATTGGGAGAGATGAGGTGGCGATGTTGCGGGGTTTCTTACCCTTAATCTTAGTCCTCATGATGGAAAGTTAAAAATTTTGCCTGAAAAGAAGAAATGGGAGATTTTGGGAGGAGAAATCAAAAATGAGAAAGAATGGAAAAAGATTGAAGTTTTCTGGAATTTATACCTTCTATCCCTGGGGATGCGACATCGGTACCAATATAGGTAATATCGGTACCGATATCACAACATCGGTACCGATATTACCAATATCAGTACCGATGTTAATTTTTTATACTTTGCTTTTCTCTTCTTTTTGCAGAATTAAGCTATGACAGAAGATTTTCTACCACGACAACATAGGCAAAAACCATTTTCTGACTTATTACAATCAATGGACCTATTACAGTCTGCATTTTCTGACTTATGACAGTCAATGTACCTATTACGGTCTGTATTTTCCAACTTATTACAGTCAATGAACCTATTACGGTCTGCATGTTCTGACTTATCACAGGCAATGGACCTATTACGGTCCGCATTTTCCAACTTATGACAGTCAATGGACCTATTACGGTCCTCATTTTCTGACTTATTATAGTTAATGGACCTATTACAGTTCGCATTTTTGACTTATCATAGTCAATGGACCTATTACGGTCTGCATTTTTTGACTTATCACAGTCAATAAACCTATTACGGTCGCATTTTCATGACTTATCGCAATCAATTGACCTATTACGGTCCGCATTTTCTTAACTTATCATAGTCAACGAACCTATTACGGTCTACATTTCATGACTTATTACAATCAATGAACTTATTACAGTCCGCACCTTTCTTGACTTATTACAATCAATGGACCTATTACGGTCCACACATTTCCTAACTTATCACAGTCAACAAACTTATTACAGTCCTCATATTTTTAATGGACTTATTATAGTCCACACCTTTCCTGATTAATTACAATCAATGGACTTACTATAGTCCATACCTTTTCATGACTTATTACAGTTAGCGGACTTTCTACAGTCCATACCTCTTCCAAACCTTTCCTTACCCATCGTGATAAGTGGAAAGTCGAAAACCAAGGGGAAACTATTGATGAACAGATAACTCATAAGGAGCACAGGGAAATCACTCGCTCCAACATTAAGCTAGGATGAAAAGCCTTGGATTATCACGAAGACCCCACACCAGGAAGTGCCAACCACGACTGGTTAGGTATCATTTCTTAACCCTGCTGCTCTTTCAATCATGGGACCATATTGATCTCATATCAGCAGGGATCCCACGAGGGGCAGCTTGTGAGCACGGGATTTTAATCCTCACTCGTGAGTTTAATGATGAAGCTGTAATTTATTTCCTTTACTATTCTTCCACTTTGATAGGGTCTCGAAGGTCCTCGGGAGAAGCATTCCTCATTTCTTACTAACCTTAAATATTTTTTAGGCCACCTAATTAGTAACCAAGTCTAATTTGAACCAAAGTCAGATAAAAAATCCAACATTGACACCGATGTTGTAATATCGGTACCGATGTTGTGATATCGATACCGATATTGCATCAGTATCGATGTCATTTTGTGACACCGGTACCGATGTCGTTATGACAATAGCAGTATAATAATTGTAGAATTCTAGAAATTATTGGCATAACCCCACTAATTGACACCAGTTACCTACCTCACTATTAAGGTGGCTGGAAAAGTCACTCCATAATGTTAGAAGTGACATTAGTGGAGAGAAAATGGTGAAAATGTTAAAAAGCCTAATAGGCTTTTTGACTTGGATTGAAGGGAGCTCACTATAAAAGGAGGCTCACATTCAGCATTTTAGGGAAAGGAGAATACCATACAAAAGAGAGAATATCAGTATATTTTCAAAAAAAAGAGTTCATTTCACAAAAACAAAGAGAAATTTGCATTTCATGTCCTTAGTTCATATAGATGACTAAGCTACTTTCCATCACATTTGTTAAGTCTTGAATCAATAAAACTTAGTAAAGAAACCATTAACATAATCACTAACTACACGAAAATCATTTCACTTTAAGTTTGTGGAGCAACACTTACCCCATTACTCGATTTTCTTAAGCCAAAAAACAAGGAGGGTTTCCCGGAGGAGCTTTGCGGATCTCGAAGAAGTGGATTCTTGACTACGGGATAAGCCTCTGAGTTCCTAGAGTTTTTGCTTACATTTATACGATTTTCTTTTCGAAGTTTCAATTTTTTTTTGTTATTTCCGTTTTTGCACACCAATTTGTTTTTCGTGAATTGTGGTATAATTTCAAACCTTTTTTTATTTTTTATTTACATAAAAATATTCTACACATCTTGAGCTTTCTGGAATGATAAAGATCATCTAAATCGATTAAGTATAGAAAAAGTTATGATCGTTTGAAGTTTCGGATTTTTGTTTTGCTATTTCTGCTGTTTTTTGTGTGTTTTTCTGCAGGCCTAGACTATTGATTTTAGTACCGACATTACCAACATCGGTACCGACATTATCAACAACATCGCCAACATCGACACCGACATTGCAACACCGACGTCGGCGTTACCTTTTTTTTCAAAAATACAAGTTTATATATTATGCATTAATTATGTGTTACTTAACAAAAATAATTTATTTGCACGAAGATATCATGATTAATATAATTTATATTAATCTTTTGGATATATTCTGAGAAAAAATTTAAATACGGTTTCCTCTTAATCCGGGTAAAATTATTACAGTATTTGAATTTCCTCGGAATATATACAAAAGATGACGATTATGTTCATGGGTCTAGAATTATTTATTATTTCCATATATTTGTAAATAAGTAAGTTTAATTTAGGAAATCCCCACGAAGGGAACCCCTGTTCTCGGATAATAGACCAAACAAAATTCACATGTGGCATTTTCATTAATAAAATGAGCAACATACTTGTATAAAAAAGAATCATTTTTATAACGGAAACCACGAGCCTTTGTCGGTACTTTTTATTTAACTAGGCCACACGGGTCTTCCAAATATTAAAATCGAACATATTTGGTGCACTAGCACATATTTGTGTTGTGAAAATATTTCGTACTAATCTTTGTGGATGCAGGTAGATTAGGTTAGATGTATTAGGATTTATTTTCCTTTGGGTATCGCATTTTTTTAATAAAAATTATGTATTTGTTAGATCGATTGTATAATAGGATATTGATGTATTCATTCCCCTAGATCTCTTGTATTTAGGCAATTTTGTATTCCCCATTCCCAAAATATGTAAATAATCCCCCTAGACTAGGCGCATTTACTTTCCTACGTGTTTACTTTCAACACTTATTTATTGCTTTCCATATGCATGCTAAATATAACTCGAAAACAATTTAGAACGGGATATCATAATATTGGAAATGGTAGCCAACTGCATAATATGACTTAAACAACGACGAAGTAAGCAAACTCATCCGGGCTCGAATCTCTATACTACGATATCTTTTAGGCTTAATGGATCTAGGCTGTACAGAATTTCCCGGAAGAGCTGATCCGGGCGGCGACTCTATATAACGTGGGCTAAAGGTTTAGGCCTCGAGTCTTTAGAATCCATTCCATAACAAAATAACACACTTTTTGAAAACCCCACGCCTCATCTCATGGGGCCGGTGCCTCGCGCCAATCGGGCGGGTAGAACGTCGTCCGCTTACGCTAGGATAAATCTCAAGTGTTACCGTTCTATCTTTAAGATTTAGCTATATCAGTAATCGACTCATTCATCACATTCTCTCTCAGTTACTTATTTTCTTGTTATCCAATCTATGCTAAGTAGCTTTACTAGCTAAAGATTGAAGATAAACTGTGCCAGCAAAGCTGAGCAGTTTATACGTTTTTATATTACATTCAGCATGCACACTCAGCACGCATATAAAAATTGAACTTGGCGAATATCTTTGAAAATATTAAAAGTAACCAAGATTAACTATTCACCCCCCCCTCTGTGGTTGTTAAGAGCCCATTTACGGACCAACAGAAAGCACACAAGATTTGAATAGCTTCAAGCCTGGTTACAGGAGTATAAGTTTCATCATAATCAATGTCTTCTTGCTAATTGTAGCCTTGCGCAATAAGCCTGGCCTTACTCCTGACAACAGAGCCATCTTCATCAAGCTTGTTCTTAAAAACTCATTTGGTTCTGATAATTGATTTCCCTTTAAGCTTAGGAACTAGATCCTAAACATCATTACGCTTGAACTGATCTAGCTCCTCTTGCATTGTAATCATCCAATAATCATCTCCTTCTGCATCTTCAAACTTCTTAGGTTCAATCAATGAGATGAAAGCTGGATGACTCATCATCTTGTTGAGCTAACATCACGTCATTACTAGATTATGAACATCATCAACTATGCTGTCTAGCGAATGGTTGTGATGCATCTTAATCTCCCTTGGTAGTCTTGGAAGAGCAGCTGGAGGATCTACAATGGGTTGTTGAAGTGAAGGTTTTTCTTCGCCATCGATGAAGTTGATAGAGAGATCATCATCATCTTTGACTTCCTTAGCTTCAATTTCTTGTGCTGGTTGGGTAACATAGAGAGTGGTATATTGAGTGGATTTGCTTGTTGGGTTACTCCTTCATCTTCATTAGATGGATGTCTATCCACATTGTTAGTTTCATTGAAATCTACATGCATAAACTCCTTTAATAGGCCAATAAGCTTGACATATATTCTATATGCCCTACTATTAGTTTGGTATCCCAGAAAGATACCTTCATCAGACTTAAGATCAAACTTACCTAACTACTCCTTGGTGTTAAGAATAAAACACTTACAGCCATATGATCTAAGATGACCAATCTTAAGCTTGCGCCCTCGCCAAAGCTCACAGGGTGTTTTCTCCAAAATTGGGTGAAATAAAAACCGATTCAAGATATTACAAGCTATGTTAACAGCTTCTCCCAAAAGTACTTTGGTAGATTGTTATCTCTCAGCATGGATCAAACCATTTCATCTATGGTTCTATTCTTCCTTTCTACAACCCCATTTTTTTGAAGCATATAGGGAGAAGAGAAGTTATGGTCAATGTCATGGGCTAAATAGAATTCTTCGAAATGAATGTTCTCAAATTCACATCCATGATTACTTTGGATTCTACTGATTTTAGTTCTTATTTCATTCATTATCTGATTGCTGATCTTGATAAAAGATTCATATGCTTCATCTTTACTACTCAACAAGACTACCCAAGTGAATCTTGTGAAGTCATCTATAACCACCAATGAGAATCTCTTACCACCCATGCTCATAGGCTGAATTGGGCTAAAAAGAACTAGGTGGAGGAGCTCCAACGGTCACTTAGTTACTGTGTGATCAATTTACCTAAATGATTTCTTAACTTGCTTACTTAGCTGGAAAGCTAAGCAAAGTTTATCCTTCTCAAAGCTAATGCTGGGTAAACCCATAACTAATTACTTTTTGGCCAGTTTGGACAGAATGTTCATATTTATATAACCCAACCAAAGCCACTAATTATCCTCCTTAGATACAAGATACACATTAGTGGAGCCAAGGGATAAATAAATCATATAGACATTATTGATTCTAGGAGCAAAGAGAATAGTAGAATCAGTCTTACAATCAATAACTGAGCAACCTACTAAGTCGAATGTAACCTTCTTGCCTTTGTCACAAAACTGGGTTACACTAAGCAAGTTGAACTTAAGTCCTTTGACCATATAAACCTCTTCGATTGAAGGAGAGACATCCATAGTGCCACATCCCACAATCTTACCTTTTTGGTTGTCTCCGAAACTGACACTTCCATTTATTTTACACTCCAATGAGATGAAATAACTTTCATCTCCCATCATATGCCTTAAGCATCCTCTATCCACATACCACATTCGAGAGTCATCAACGAATCTAAGGTTCACCTGCAAAATAGTTACATTTTCTTAGGTACCCATGCTTTCGAGCTGGATCCTCCTTTGTTAGTAGTTCTTAGGATATTACAAACATACTAGTCGTAATAACCATTGTATGCCTATAGAGAACTGTGGCATGTCCAACTTTTCCACAAAAACCACATGCTATTTTTGTTTTGGGCTAGCTTGCTTTCTTCTTTTTAGAGGAATTCTTCCTCTTAGAATTGCGAGTTTGGTTATTCAGAGTCAGATTGTTGGCTGGAGAAGGAACCCATTCCTTCTTTAAAGCTGTTATCTCCGCAATCAACTCATCTAATTACTTAGTGAGCTTGCTGACATGACAAACCTGATACCCAGCTTTTTCATGAAGAAAGCAGATATAAAGAGATAAGGAAGTGATAGTGTCTTCTTGATCTTCACTTCTCCTCACTAACTCTTTGATGTTTTTCATTGACTTATTTATCAGTTTCATAACATCAAAGAGTGCCTGGGCGAACTCTTCTTTGATAAAGGGATTTCAGGATGTACCTCAATTTGAGGAGCCTTCCCTTTATTGCGGTCAGCTTCAAAGTCAACAACGATTTGAATTTTACCTGAGGTATATGCTTAGCCTTCTCCCCTTTCATTCTCAATGGCCATTAAGTAGCGGTTAACGGAATCGGCTGTTTTTTCATCTGATGATGAAGACTCTTTTGAATCGCACCTAGTGGTAGTAAGTTCCTCATTCTTCTTATCTCTTCTTGTATCTGTCCTTCTTGGTCTTTGGATAGCTTGACTGGATATGGCCTTTCTCACTAAAGCATTTGAAATCTTTGTTGTGTTCCTTCTTAAGTCCTTCCTCAACTCCTCGCTGGTGTTGAGTTAACTTGATTTTAGTGGGAAACTTCTTCTTGTTGAACTTCCCATTCTTCTTCATGAAGAATTTGAAACACCTAGTCAGAAGGGCCATTTACTCATCAAAATCGTAGCTTGTTGATTCATCAAAGGAATCAACTTTCAGAACAATGGTTTTGCCCTCTCTTTCTTTGCCTTTACTCCTTTTGGAGTCATCGGTATATTTCCTCAAGCTCATTTCCTAAGTTAGCAAGGTGCCTATCAACTCATCATAGTTGTAGGTCTTAAGATCATGAGCCTCCTCAATCGTGCTGTTCTTCGCATCTCACTCTAAGGTAAGAGTGCGAAGAATCTTCTTCGGCACATCCTCCTCAATAAACTCCTAGCCAAGATGCTTAAATTTATTAACGATGTTAATGAACCTGGTATTTATGGCCTGAATACCCTTGCTGGCGCCCATCTAGAACATCTCATACTCTCGCAGCATGAGGTTAATCTTAGACTCCTTGACCTTGCCAATCCCCTCATAGGTAATCTCCAGCTTCTTCTAGATTTCTTTTGTTGTCTCGTAGCCCGAGACCATGTTAAATTCAGTAAGATCTAGTGCATAATGTAAGTACTTAATGGTTGCGGCATTCTCTTTGAAAAGCCTAAGATCAGCATTGTCATAATCCTCTAGATCGACTGTAACACGTTGCCCATTCCTCATAATAATAGGAATTTGCGGGGCAAGCTCTATAGCAAGCTATGCTTGCATGCTTTGAGATTGAATGAAGTTCTTCATGCGATTTTCCAAAATGTGTAATAATTACCGTCGAATAATAGTGGCCTAGTTATAGACATTCCCTCCTTCAAGAGTACTGTCTGTCCTGAGCCGGAACTGAAGTTGTTATAAGCTATTTATATATCTTTAACTCAAAGATGATTAGTCTAAAAATTGAGCACTCGAACTAATACCACTTGTTAGACCTTAAACGACTTCTTCACAACAGCAAAGGGGGGTGAATGTAGTTCTTGGTTACTTTTTGGATTTATAAACTTATTTTAACCAAGTTCAGTTTTTAGATGTGTGTTGAGTTAAGCGATGCTGAGCTGGCTCTAAAAATGTATAAACTGCTCAGCTTTGCTGGCAGAGTTTATTTTCAATCGCGTTTTGAGTTCTCAACTCAGCTTAAATTGGTTTTACAAGCAAAAGTGATAAAACAGAAAGAATGATGAATAAGATATGAACGCGATAAAGGTAAAAGAAAAATTTAGAACTTCAACACCTGATTTTATCCTGGTGCGGCCCCTAGCCTACGTCTTGTCCCCAGATACCTTCTCCGAGCTTTGATCCACCAGTGTTCATTCTTTATTTAGGCAAAGCAATGATAAGTGTATAATTACATTTAGTATCATAATAAATTCACACAATAAACACTACAGTTTGAGTCATTTTTATACTTCATATAAAAGACTTCACATGGTGTGTAGTTGTTTTTGATGCAAATGCAGATACTAGGTAAATCTTGGAAGTAAAATGATAAAAAGTGAAATTCTATGAAAAAAGAGTGAAAAAGATGCAAAAAGATGCGTAGAACTTAAAGATTGAGCTTAGGATCGAAGCTGTCGAAGATCGGTGAAGTTGCAAGGAAATTTCTGAAGAAAACTCCATTCACGGTCGTGACAATAATTCGCGGTCGTGACCTGGTCACTTCAGAACAGAAATCTGTCAAAGGAAGATTCACGCTCGTGACTTGTATATTGCGGTCGTGACTTGGACGGTTTTCTGGTATTATCTTCTTAACTACCAACCGCCAGATAAGCATGATCAACCGCCATCAACCACCATCAACTACCAACGAAAAGACACTTATCAGGAGTTAACCAATCATGAAAAGGTGCCTATCCATTGTGGATTAAATCAAAGCCTCTCAACCAATCACATTGAAGAGATGCAACCTTTTTCCAATGGATGTGACTCTTCGTTTAGATAGACGCAACCCTTCAAACTCTATAAATAGGGCTCCAATTCTTCACAAATTTCATGCAACATTGGTGGGGTGAATAGTGTGAAACATTAGAGAGGAAAGCATAGAGTGAAAATATAGTGTGTGTATAGTTATATTCGCTATGTTCTTAAGTGTTAGCGAGAAAATGTTTAAGTGATTCAATTCCTTGTTTCGATCACTAGATTTCTCTACATATTCGAGCGATTGTTGTATAAGTGGACTTGCAAATCACTTATCAATAAAATTTTTCGTTTTTCAATATTCGTATGTTCGATATTCGCAAAGAATAGCATCCTAGCGGAGGTTCTGTACGGGCCGAGACCGAATTCAAAGCAGACACAGGAATTGCGGGAATTGACGACTCCCATTAAAGAGTGGATACGGTTTGATCAACTTTAGCTTTCACTTGCA
>CATIWQ010553216.1:0-35080 GCA_949673415.1 Euphorbia schlechtendalii | reverse complement strand
TTATATTCAATATTAACTACATTAAATAATAATTATTTTTCTATATTAATATTTTTATCAATGTTATTCTTTTTATTATTATTACTGTTAATTTTAATTAAAGATTAATTAGAATAATCATTATTATAATTAAAATTTATGGACTTGAACTGAACTTAATAGACCTTAACTGAACTTAACTTAACTGAACTGAATGGACCTGAACTTAACTGAACTGAACTTGAACCGAACCAAATTAAAAGTGAAGAGAACATGGCCTAAATTTAACAAATTTTCAAAATAATTTATACAAGTATTTTGACTCCTTCAACTAAAAGGATATGAGAATGTAAAATGATGAAAATAATATTCAAAGGCATAACTTAAATGAATTCCTTTGAAATTTTACGACTTTTCGCAAGATTTCTATTCCTTGCGTATTTGTTTGATTCCAAACAAGTTAATTTGACAAAGTGAATTCAGTTGAATTGAATTCTTTCAAAATTGACCTTTCCAAACACACCCTAAGATAATCAAAAACGGAAAATATTTTCTAAATCGAGCTATAAATTTCTAGAATGGGTAGTTAAGCTAGAGCTACAGGAGAAAAGTTGGGCTAACCTGCATAAATGGAGAGGGTTTAGATGCCCTCTGCTCAAATCCCTTGGAGTCCCATGCTATGTTGAATTCAGATGCTACATCACGCATTAGTCGAATTTTCTTCTCTGCTGTAATTGCCGTTGAAGATAAATGCTCAACAAACTGTTCACAGGAACTGAAGCAGTTAGTTGGAGAAGAAAGTAAAAAGCTATTTAGATAATTGATAAGAAATTACCTCTTTATTTGCAAACAATTCCAGGGAGCTACCATATCTCTCCAAAAATACGTCCCTCAAGTCACGTAACTCTGGCAAATCAGAAAATCTAGCAGCCGCAAACATTAGGGATGACACAGCTTCCTTACAGTCCTCAGGACAGTGCCTGTCAGGATGACAATGAATTTAGAGCAAAATCAATTAAAACTTGGGGATTTCAGCCCATAAGAGAAACTGAATCAATTATTAGTACAGACTTCTTATCATAATACAACAGCAAGGAAAATGACTATCCTACACAGGGTCGTACCCCAAGCAATCAAAGAACATCCTCATTGGCTCACAACAAGACCATAGGTCAGTCAGGTAATGCCATAGGTTGGTGACTGAAAATTTTATATTGGATATTACTACATTATAAGAATTGGGGATGCCTAAAACCTCTCTTTTTACATGAAACTTTTTGTTTCATAGATGGTGGATATATTTTCCATTTCTAGCACATTAGAGGTATAGAATAATTGTTAGGCATTAAAAAATATCACAAGACATATCATGCTTATAAGAATCACCAACTATGCGAACACTTACTTTTCTAAAAACTTGTTCAAGACTCGAGTCTTTTCACAATCATCAATTAAACACATTCTGTGTTTATCAATCCTATTCTGCAAATATGACAGCAGCTAGTTGCAGGACCAATGTGAAGCAAAGTTTCAAACAAATGATAACTTAATCTGCAACTATCATTGCAAAAGCAAAGATTTACATGATTTGCATCTACACCTATAAGCAACTGTCACCCAGCTAAATAAGGAATCCTTAGCAAAGAATACTAAGCTTCCAGCCTGGATAAGAAGCATTAAAGAGACAACTACCTACATTAAAAAGGGCAAAAATTCCATGCTCATGATCATTCACATGAAACACACCAGACATATGCAATTGCAAACAATAACAAAATGCCATTTTAAAGAATAAAAAAGATGCTAAGTTTAATTGAAAAATAAAAGAACACGGTCACCTTATCTTTTGCATGACCGAAAGATGCTTCAACACAAAGTCACAAGATTTGTCAACATATTCATAGCAAGATGACATGATCACTTCAGCTAGAAGTCCTTCAGCCTGGTCAATCACTTCATAAAATTAGAATGCTTCTTCAATATTTCAAATTGTCGTTTAAATTGCATTGGAAATTTACACAGAAATGGACATCATACATTAGCTGCAAACTCATAACATCAAACTTATCCAATACTGAAGAAGTAGAGAGTACATAAATATATACATGTAGATTCCGGTGATCACCAGGCTAGTAAACAAATCGGACTACCAAAAAGGAATTCTAATTAGTTTGTTCCAGCTAAAAGAAAAAGGACATAGACATAATTTTTCAAGTTTCAAACAAATTTTCTAAGTATAAACTAATTTCTAAATTTTTTGCCAACATTCTCCTTTCTTCCATTTCCTACAGTCTCAGATTACTTCCCTTACAGATTGATGAATAAAAAAAAAAAACAAAAATCAATCTGAACAAAATTAGATCAAATCGCAAAATAGTTAAATGAAAAAATTACCCTGCCATATGCATTTATTTCGAGACCTTTAGCCAGCAGATCAGCCATATCTTTCTTCAAAAACTTCAAAGTAGCGTTCCTCTTTCTCCGAATCACCTCGATCCGGCTCTTCGTCAGTTTCATCAACGATTTACTTCAGCAAGATCACCAAAAAAACCAGTGAATACATCTAGCAATCAAATTCAGCTTCAAAAATCACAAGATATAGAAATGTATTACCATTTAGAGGAATAACCTCGACCTAGAATTCCGTCCAGCATCTTAAAGTTCCTTCTAAACCTCCTCCTTCAATTCAGAATCAAATTTCTCAAAAAGAACGACAAAAGTTCGAAACCAGAACTCAAACTAACAAACTGCCAAATCCGCCATTGATGAAATTCGCAATTGCAGAGAGACAAACGTATAAAAATTACAAAATCATGTAAAAGTGCAATAAGTAGAGACAAATGAGTCCAGATTCCTAATTAACTGAGGCTGAGCTGGCACAATTACTACATTGTCCTCAGTGTTACAGGTAGCATATGGAAGCTTGTATTTGTTATCATTTTTGGATTATTTAACGTTACATTTGGAAGGGTAATTTTGGAAACTCGGAGGTTCGAATCATTTGCACGGCAGACGGCGGGATTGGCTGAAAAGATAAAGAACTGGTACTGACCGTTGATCAATGAGTAAAATAGCGGTGGGGTCAGTTAGTGGACGGCAATGATCGTGTATTTTGGATTATAATAATGTGCTGGACCGCATTATTGCTGATGTTACAGTTGTTTGTAGTGTTTTTACGTTTGCTATACTCGATCTTCCTTTAGAATGTTTACGTTAATAAAAACAATCAATTTAAACTTAAAAATTTGTAGTTTGATGTCTGAAAGAGTGAGAATTAAAAGGAGCTTGTCTAAAACATTCTCAAACACTTATGTGAAGCTCATTTTTTTTATAAGTTAGTTAAATTAGAATTAAACTGTAACAAAAATAAAATAAAACGGAAAGTGAATAAAAATAATTAAAATTAAATTGATATCAACTTTTTTTGTCTATTCTAAAAAAAATAATTACTACAGTATTGTGGAAGATATAAAAGTGAAATTAACATACAACCCAGAATTAATGTAATTAAATTTGTGTTAATTTGGAATTATGAACCATTTCATAAGCAAGCAAGCATATTACTTCCGCGTTAGAAACATTATAAAGCTTGACATTTTACTTTTACTATACATATGTTATTTGGTGACTATCAGTAAACAATTTTTTTTTAATTGTTTCTGCTAAAATCTATTAATAATCACATTTATATTAACCTTAAACAGAATATTTCATGTATTAACATTGGTAATTAAAGTTAGCTCTTACATCATAGTCATAGGAGGACCATATTCAATGAGGTTTTGTTAGGTTTCATCTAGCCTACTTAATTAGGTTGATTAGGTAATTATCTATTGATTTTTGTACAATTCTAACTAGGTAGCAAATTTTTTATCTTAGTGATTGAATTAGAATTTTGACTTGAAGAAATTTTATGTTAAAATCATCTTATATACAGGGTGAAAATTTTTTGTACCATTATAATAAAAACTTTTTGGAAATAAAATAAAAAGGAATATTGAACCTATGAAATTTTATAATATTGTTGTATTGTCTAGGTCATGGAATTTTGACCACCACCACCACCCAATAAGTAAAAGTGCAATTATGCACATAAATTTATTTTATTTTAATTATTATGTAAATAGGCAAGTTAAGACTGAAACACAAAGAAATTATAAAGTACTATTAAGTTGCAATTTGTCGTTTCCGTAATAGAGATGTTTTTTTGGTAAAATCATAATAGAGATTGTTAGATAGTTGTTTTGATTTGAAAAGGAAACTAATAAATTGACCCATAATAATACTAATAATAACGAACAATATAAATTAATAATAATCCAAATGCCAAAATAGGCCTATCTAAATTTCTACTCTCCCCACCACCACCTCACTCATTTTTCTAGTTGGTATATTATCTGTTTTATATACGTGCACTTATTGTTCTCATCACATAAATTTGAAATTGCTTTTTTAGGTTGGACTTTATCAATATTTATTTTTTTTCCTTGTTAGCGTTATCGACAAATATATTTTTGGAAACATGCGGACCAAAATAGTTCTGTTAATTTACTATAGAACGAAGCATTTTGAAACTGCTTTACGTATATTAGTTTGTGATATCAATACTAAGTGACCATCTTATTATTTCCTCGTCATATGTTGTGTTTGTGCGAGATTTTATACAAAATTTCGAACCTCAACCAATAAATTTCAATGGACTTGAGACTGAAATAGTCTAACTTTACAAACTTTCACATTTAAAAAGTACCAATCCGATTAAAAATTGTAGCCATTTAAATTAATAGACCGATCAAATGTGATTTTTTAAATATGTCATACATTCACATATAATTCAAGTTACAACTGTCATATTAAAAGGCATAAGCAACACACCCTAAATTTAGTTAGGCCTAAATTTCTCTGAAAAAAACTCTAAGAGGAATAATGTTAGGCCGTCTAAACAAAACGAGTTAAAACTAATGCATCAAACGTTAACACAAAAAATACCAAATATTTGCAAATAATCTAGCATTGATTGAGCTGCCTATGTAGTCAATGGCCAACACTTTTTAGTGCATAACTAAAGGTATCCAATTTTGAAAGACTGATTCTCATGCTAACTTGCAGACACCTCGAAATTGAAAGGTAGAGAAAAAGAAAAAAAAGTTGAATAATTATTACTCAAAGGCATCGTACAATAATATGTTAAATTATTAAATAAAGCAACCTATCATTGAAATTCTTTAATGTTAATTAGAACCGACTATTCGATATCAAGCATATACGAAAAAAATATTCCAAAGGGAAATAAATCAAAACCTTGGCAGTTGAGTTATTCAGTTGTACTTCGACAAGCCTAGAATTGCGGAAAACAGTTCTGCATTGATAACGCGACTTGTGTCTACCAGAAGCATCTCAAGAAACTGACTAAGAAATGAAAAAGATGATTGTCACCATCAAGCAAGTCATGTCGAACTAGTCTTACCAAAACCGAATTCTGAGGCAAAAGTTCGCTATAGAATAGTAAAGTTGTAACCGAGGCAGCAGGATCGCTTATAAGATTCGTCAATAGCCTCGCTGTCGACCGGAGCATGACAATACTCAGGGACTGCTGGAACCAATAAAAAAAACAAAGAAAATGTTATTGATTGTGTTAAATAAAATGAATGGCATGAAATTGATTAACACCTACCATGGTTTTGTGTGAGGAAGAAGAGTAAATCATTGAGGAATTAGAATTTGGACATTGGAATTTGAATTGTTTTTTTCTGTTTGGGCTTCCAGTCTTCAACAAGAATTCAAACCTAACTTTGCAAGTCTAGGTTCTTTGACAGGTAGCCATCCAAGTTATTTCATTCATTTCTATGGTACATTTCTTCATTTCGTTAATTTTTCTTTTTGGTGTTTGTGGTGATTTAGTTAATTATCTATTTGTCAAACTGTTTTATGCTAGCATTATCTTTATATGGAAAAAAATTCTCTCTCCCCAAATGATGTCTCCATGCCTGTCCCCCCAATCAAAAGTTGCCACGTGTCAACTTTTATTATATTTTAATTAAAATAGTAGGAGAGAGAAATTAATAATTATTAAAATATAATAAAAATTGACACGTGACAGTTTTTGATTGGAAAGACAGGCAGGGGAACATCAATTGGGGACAGAGGATTTTCCTTTACACCTCTGCTTTAAAAGGCGGTTAAGGCCACCGTCTAGGTGAGATTTTCTGGAACTGTCATGATTTTATATAATCGAAAGGTCAAGGTGAAAAACGTTATCAAAGACCAGAAAAGTATCACCAAAACCTAGAAAAATGATGCCAAAACTCAAAACCTAGAAAAAAGTTACTACGTGAATTTTTATTTTATTATATAACAATTTATGTTTTAGTTAAATTTATTATATTCTAATTCATTAATAAATATTAAATATTTTAAAATAACAATTCGCCTAATCCCTGCTTAGATTCCGATTAATTATCACCTAGATCACTGGAAACTCTTACCGCCCGCCTAAAATGACTGTACATATAAGTTTTGTCATTTGTATTGATGGAGCCCAAATTACTCATTAATACACATGGCAAAACATGCGAGAAAGAGCAACTTTTCCAAGCCAAATAGAGGATTTTTCCCTTAAAATCATAGAGAAATGGCAACACCTCACAATAACCCGGTCTACTAACTTGTCAAAATGGTGCTAATTTGTGCCATTATCTTTTAGGTGTCACTTGCTTGTAGTTCAATATGGAACAAATATTCCTCAAGAATTCTTTAATTCGATGACATACGATTATAACATCTAAGCCATAAATAAAAAACACAAAAGATGAAATAACCAATCTAATACATCAAGAAATACTCTGATTTTCGACCAAAAATCTACTTATGTTATTGAAACATGTAGAGGTGATTAATTTTTTTTTATTATCATCAACTAGGTGTAGGACTAGATGGGATATATTAGGACTAGGGATGATAAATGGACTAGATCACGATCTGATCTGAACCCATATTTACATCATTTCAAGGTTGACGTAAGGTAGATGGTACTTATATCACCCTTGAAAAGATACAAATACTATATCAGATCCAGATCCGGCCCATTATCATCCCTAATTAGGACAAATAAAATCATAGATCATTGCGAGGCTATTCAATTTCGTCAGTTTCGTCTTCCTTATCAGGATCTTCCTCTTCCTCTTCCTCTCTCTTTCTTTCTTCCTCTTCTTCGTCTTCCTCGGGTGGATCATATGGCAACGGTGGTGGTAATGGTGTTTTCATGGGGCTAAACTGCGGAAATATGTCAGGCCTGCGCCCCGGCTTGGGCCTTATCCATTCCTAAATGTATATCATAGAACACAAGTCACCTGACTGGATGAAATAGCATAAAAAGGATCCACAGGCAACTTGCATAAAAAAATAACATTTCATAGAGAATTTTTCTAATATCTTTAAGCCAATTTGGCTGTGCTTTCCCATGCTACTTTCTTGAAATGTTCCACTTTCAAACTTTTCTTACAAGCAAGAGACTTGATTTCGACAGTTCCTAATTAAATTGTACGAAGGTTCAAAATGTGTTCAAATCCAAAATATATAATTCTATTGTGAGAGTAACTTATTGGGATAACGGCTTGAAAGGCACTACCAAACAGGCCCTTGGGCTCTATTCTTTTCAACTTATTCACAAGCCAATTAAGTTCAGTACTTATAATGCATACCTATAAATTTACAATACAACAAGTACATTTCAGTTTAGTAAACCTGGAAATAAGTTGAAAAGAGCGAGCCATAGTATGATGTGGAGCAAAATTGACATTTTTTACCACAAGTTTAATCAAAAGCCCTTAGTCCAAGTGCATGAATATGCATTTATGTTACTAAAACTAATATGGGAATCAATCTCAAGTCTCAAGGCAAGAAATATTCCCAGCACAACTATGTTCTTTTGTCAGATCAGTTGCAAATTGTTTCACAGACAACAGCAATGCATTCATTTAGCCAATTATCAACAAGAAATTGATGCTATCAAGATGCATTTACTTTGCAACTTCCAAGTTCAGACAATAAGTTAAAATTGCTCTCGTGAAACAGACCACTGACAGTGACAGCATTGTCAAAAGCTGACATGCCAACTCAAACCAACTCAATTTCGAAATTACGCTTTTTATTTAACAAATAATGATTTAGAGCCCGTTATGAAAAATTTGTGCTACACCCACCAGCAAAATTATAAGCCGTACGTAGCATTTTGAGTTTCTTTCAAATTGAATCATTCCATACCCCAAAAACCGAACTTTTGTAAGCAGAAGATAATTAACAGTTACAAACTGGAAACCATAACCCAAGCAATAGAAAAGAACTCATTCAATTAAGGTCAAGAGAACAATATTATACAAGCACAAGAAACAATCAACAGTGAGCTTACAATCAACAGTGAACTTGTAAGCCACAAAATGTAAAATCGTCTTAAACTCACCGTACAAAAATCCTAAGGCAAAAGAAAAAAAAATTCATCCTTTTTTTCAAATAACTTGAAACAAGGGGAAAAAGAATATAGCACACCATCCTTCAATGTGATGAGCAAACCTAACATGGTGCTTCGTTTAAGTTCAAGTCAACCTACTATGTGCAATTAAATCTTAAGGCTTTAAAAAATTAAAATTGAAGCACTCTCCAATCACATCTAATCTAAGTGATCTCATTGACTCCCACTTGACAAGTAGCAAACCAAAATAGAGTTTTTAGTAGCTTCATCTATTTCAAGTCCTGAAAAATTTATGGCCATATTGACCAGGAGCATATAGTAATAGGAAACAGAATAAAAAAACAGTTTCATAAAATAGAAGTCGTTTAAGAAGCTCCTAAAGCTTCAAAATTAACATATCTCAACACATTTTCAGAAAATGAACATGACTAATCTTAGCACATCCATTAGGCTTAGTTTTCTAACAAATTAAAGACCACCAAAAAGGACTCAGGTCAGCAAGACAATAACCATATGTTTTAGCCATTAACTTCAATTGAATACTATGCAATACATCTGATTTCAAATTGAAACAGCAAATTCATCCAAACAAACAACCACCAAATTAACAAATAACGTAATAGCAAGGTAAAAACAAAAGAATTTTTTCCAAATAATAAAGGGATAGAAGAGAGATACATACGAGAGGGAAATCGAGCGGGTTTCGGCGAGTCAATTTTTCTTCATCAGGCGCCATACAAACCACATGAGTAAGCCTCCGCCTCCGATTTATCTGACAACCAGCAGTTAACGGAATAAGCCGGCTACGGCTACAACCATACATCGGCACGGTAAAACCACAAAAAACACGGCAGCTCGTCGACGAAGTATAAGAATAAGGAGAAGATGCAACTATAGCTGCAGACGTAGGAGGCACCGCCAAGGGTTTGGAAGTAGAGCAAATAGAGAGGCCAATTGACGCCATATATTATTAGTGAATAGATTCGTAAACTTTCTCTAGGCTTGGCTGCTGCCGTATACCGCTCGTCTTCTCCAATTGGCCAAAACGGAAATAGTGGCGGGCAGAAGAAAACAAACAGCAACCGCCACTCTACCCTCTCCACAACCACATTTCTATCCCCTTGTAGTACTTTCGGTGGCTAAATCTGTTAATAGAGCTGGGCTGGGCTGGGCTGGGCTGGGCTTTGTTTACTTGGGCTAAACCTTTTCTTAACATGAAAATTTGAAGGAAGTGGGGTTCAACCGTTACCAGAACTAGCACTTGAGATCTACTTACAATTTATTTTTTTAAAAAAAAAATTTGCCTCGTTTGTGCCTGGGAAAAAAAATTCTCAACTCATCCCGGATGTGACTCGAACCTGGAACCTGCAAAGTTCACAGTTTCCGTTTCAAATTATTTACTGCATAATTGATATTTTTTAAATATTCATTACTTTTTCGGTTTAATGTAATTTAAAAAAAATAGTCATTGTGATTTTCAGAAAGTAATGGTTAATTATAAATAATATGAAATTTAATTATATGGTATTAAAAAAATATAGAAGGGATTGAACTTTTAATTTAAATATTCATGAAATTAGTTCAAGAAAACATTTATGAAGCTTTTTAAGAAATATAAAGTAGTCTAACTTTTTTCATAAGAAAAGAAAATGCCAACAAGGCTGCACGTGTGAACAGGGCAAGACAGATTTAGAGCATCTTTAGTAGATAGTGAGTAGATACATGATGTGATGAAAGAGACAACACATTTAAAAATTGAGGAGCCACAATTGATTGATTATTTGAATGTGAACCGTATTTTTCCAAAATATAATAACAACGACAAAAATATTAAATAATTTACAAAATATTCTATCTCATTGTTGAAATGGTATTAAATTATTATTCAATCTTTTATTTGATTATCTATTTAACAAAAACACAGTGTGCGTAATTACCGATGACAATTCATCATGAAAAGAGTGAATGAAAGATCTATTGGAGGGATATTTTTTATTCCATTGCCTATTCATACTCATGTATCAAGAAGATTAGTAGAATAAACAATCTACCAAAGATGCACTAATAGTCTAACTAGTTTACCCACCCATATTACATTGTCCTTGTACCATACTACATGTTCTCTGTGTAATTCTATGCTATACAATCATTATTCAGTTGGATTATGTTTATACAATTAACCGTACTTTTAGCACATTAGCTGGATAATTTTTTATGCTTAATTAATGATTTGCCCTCTAAACTTAGCCTCAAAAACTAAATGACTCCTTGAACTATAAAAAGCATCTGATTACCCCCCTCAACTTGTAAAAGAGCACCAATCTGCTCTCTAAATGTCACATATCACCTTCTAGTTGGTTTGACTTTTCAAATATGTCATTTTTCTCTCTCCACCAAAAGTTGACAGGTGGCAATCAGGGAGCAAATTGATGCATATTTTACAGGTTGAGGGGGCAAACTAGTGCAATTTTGCAAGTTCAAGGACAACGGGTACCCGCTTTTAAATGTTCAGGGGCAAACTATGCATTAAGTTTAATTACTAATGAAACATAATTAAAGAAATACATTCTTACTAGATCAAACAATATTACCAGTCTAGCAACTTGGCAACAATATACACTAAAATACGAGACTACAAATTTGAGTCTAAGAATTAAAAATATACCCAGAACTCTACAAAGTTCATAGCAAATCATAGTCATATAATACACATACAAAGATAGGTTATATATGCAGACAAATTAATGTATTCACAAATATTCAATTTTTGCAGTCAAAAGTTTGCCAACTTAGATAGGACAACACGTGTCATGATTCGTTTGGCCGACATATCAAGCAATCTCATGCAGGAAGATATAGTGTATACTCTGCAATGTCTAACAATACTTTCTACATTATCTTCTCAGCGCAGTAAATAGCATCACCTAGCCATAAGTTCAAACCACATACCACAGTATATATGCAACTGTTCCTTTATCAAGCTTGAGCTTTTCTCTTTCCAATTCGCTTCCGCACTATAGACAGTTTTTTTCTCATTGCTACATCTCCTTCATCCTCGCTATCTTCGCTGTCCAACACTATTACCGATTCAGATACTGGTATCTCGGTAAGTATACCGGTTTGAAGATTCTGATGAGTTTCGTCTGTATGGAGTTTCACCAAGTCCACGTTGTTACATGGCAATCGATTTAGTTGATTGACGGGTTGTTTTTGCATTACCCCAGTCCTCATTTGGCCTTTGGGAAATGATTGTGGTAATTTGTTACTCAGAAAAACGTTCTCTTTCTCATTTTTTCGTTGTCCCTCAGGCAAACCTCTAAAACCCAACGAGAGCTTTTTGCGAATTGGAAATGTTGTCTCGCATTCTGAATATACACCATTACAGTATGAATTCGAGTCCCTAGATTCTTGATCCTTCATATCATGATCTACTCTTTTAAGAAACTGAATTGAGGACTCACCGCGTAATTTTTCGCAGCTAAGATTGTTATGGCTCAACTTTTCGCTCCCAATTTTTGCTTCCATTTTTGTGAAGTTTGGTTCTACATTTGCTTCTTTATTACTACGCTCGTTATCAGTTGATCTGGAGGGTGCCAATGATAGCTTCCGGCTAATCGCGCATTGTCTGCTATGGTTAGGAAAAACTACTTGTTTTGACTCTTTTTCTGAATGTTCACCATCCACCTGGGAATATGAATATTAAGAAAGATCAGCTTTGTTAAGCAGTGTAATATCCAGTGTTTAGAAAGGCGCTAGGCGCTAGTCAGCTAAAGACTCCGGGGGCCTAGGCGGGAATTAATCGGGGTCAAGGCAGGGCCTAGGCAGGTTGGTCCTTAAAAGTTTTTAATATTTATTAATGAATTATAATAATAAATTTAACTAACACGTAAATTTTGATAATAAAATAAAAAATTCATGTAGTAACATTATCCTGGATTTTGGCGACACTCTAGGCTTTGGCAGCACTTTTCTAGGCTCTGGCAACACTTTTCTAGGCTTTCGCAACACCTTTTACCTAAAATGCCCGATTATATAAAATCGTGATGATGTTCCAAAGAACTCCGCCTAGGCAGCCGCCTTGACCGCCTTTTAAAACAGAGGTGATATCAAATATTAAGAGAGAAAACAAAGAGCTGACTAATAGTACCAATGTGCTTACATTTGCACTGGGTTGAACACTTTGATTCTTCGAACTGTTTCCACAAGCTCCAGCCTTGGCATATTTTTCAGTCATAGCGCGTGCTTTTTGATCAAAGACACATCTATTATATTTGTATTCCCGACTCTGCACATTCAGCTTAGCATATTAACACAAAAGACTTCTTGATTGAATAGCATAGCTTTAGTATTATGCGAATATAGCCAGCCACTCACCATTTCACACATCAAACCATCGTCTGGATTTGGTTCACTCAACAACAACCCTATACTCGTCATCACAGTTGATATATTCAATGACGGTTGCCATGCACCCTGCTTGGACAAGAGTATGAAGCTTATTACTTGTAAACGTCTGTGAAAAGAAAAAAAGCATACTATTTTGAAGTAATAAAAATTATTGGCAAATGCTTGCATGAATAATGTTGATCACACAATTAACCATTGACCAGCATTTAGCCTTCAGGAGACGTATATTTCAACCTTTATGAAACCAGTAAAAAAACAGAAAAATAGAATAGCCCAAAACAAGATAAAAAATTATGAAACAATGGGTAAGACCTTACTCTTGGAAATGAATTACTTAACCCATTTGGATAAATCATAAGAGGCAAAGTCAGCACGTAAATGTACATGATACATCCAGCATAGCTGTGCTAACTTCTAACCAAAAACGGAAAATCATAGAGAAATAACACCGGTTCGTGAAAGGAGAAGAAAACTTGCAAAATGAACAAAAGAACTGCGTGAAATATCTACTCTAGTTACATAGGTAAAATATGGCTGAAGGAAGTAAGCTCTCTAAATCCCAGGTTACTCATCAAAAGTTCAAATTGCATATCTCTTATGGAGCAACAAAGAGATTTAAAACTTTGTTTTCAAATTCCACACACAATTCAACAAAACAATCACAGATTCCCATGGGTATAAATTATAATATACAAACATTCCATGGCATAGCTAATTAACCAAAAAAAAATCAAAATGCTTCACCTTCGGAGGAAGATTGAGAATGTCAAGACAAATCCGGCCTCCATTGTCGATATTAGGGTGGTAAATAGGCGTAGCAAACGTTACATTCGGAGGCTGAAAGGGATACCTAACGACTCCGCAAAACTCGAACAATTCAAAAACGCCAGAATCAATTAGCTCAAATTACAACATCAAACAATTACCTTTCCGGTATTTGAATCTTGATGTGAAATATCCCGTTGGAATACACAGTTCCTTCTGGCCCTTCAATCTCTGCGAAACAGATCTCAAAATCAATTCAATTTAAGTTCAATCGTTCATCGACCTAAAGGAAAAGGAACTTACGCGCGTCGATTGTTGAAAGGGAGCAAACTTCGGATTCCGGTGAGAGAAACGGAAACGAAACGCCGGGAGGAGGATCAGTTAGGAGAAGCTTGAGTTCCTTCTGCATTCGAATACTGAGTCTCGCTGCTTGCGCCATTTTCCCTCTGCAAAGTTTGGGGACTTTTTTGAACTTGGGCGGGGAAAAAGAGGGGTTTTGTAACGGATTGCTAGACAACGGCCCACTTGAAAAACTTAGGCCCGTTTTAAATACCCGAATACCCGTATTTAAAATTCGTATTAGATTGATTCTACATCAATAAAATGCAGATTTTAATTTTTACAGATTGCAAATATATGCTTATACTATTTTTAAAATTTCATATAAATTTTTTTTTTGTATTTTTTGATTGGTTATTTAGATAATATATTTTTAATAAATAGTTTCATGCTATAACAATATAAATTTGTGTCTTGTGTTTTTTTCCGATTGAAAATAAAAAATAATCAATTCTAACTTGTTGACCGGGTCGTAGACCAAATTATTTGAATGCAAGACTAAACCATACTAAAAAAAGTAACATTTTATTACATAGTTCAACAGACAAACTCAAACCTGCTCGTATTTATCGAACAAACAAGTCTAGTCTCTGTCATGCTAGTAGAAAACTATGTCACCCATATTGACCACAATGAACATTAGTGTACATGCACCGTACACCTGGCAAATGCAATGTCATGTTAAATCACTAAATAGATGGCCTATAAGAAATTGGTTAAGTGATAGTTAAACTTGGATGAAAAGGACATGTTTTTGGGTTGTTTTTTTTTTTTTTAATTGTACCTATTTGACAATACCGACATCAACTTAATCATGATGAATTTTGATAACACTTTTCTTTCTCATTTGCACAAAAATAAGGACTTGTGAGAATGTGGCATTTGGACTATTTTTTTCTTTATTTGTAGGGTTATCGACTTTATATGATTATGAAGTGGCCACCTTTCTTTAACTTTTAGCCTTATTCTTGTGTGGCTCAGTTTATTTCTCATATTTGGCATGCTATTATTTCCTTTGAACTTTTATTGGATTTCTTTTAACTTGGTTAAAATGCATCAACTTATTCATAAATACTGTATGTCAGTTTCTAGTTTGAGAGATAAAATTATAATATTTACATTTTTTAAAAGTCAAACTAGTCGGCAATTGACACATTGACGTTTAGGGGAATAAATTGTTACACTTTTTAAAAGTGGAGGATACTAAAAGGACATTTTTTTAAGTTCAAGAAGTCGAGTGTGAAATGGAACATAAGTCCTATAAAAACAAAATTTAAACCGTGACATGAATCGATTGTGTAGACACTTTTTTCAACAATGATCTTTTAACCTTTGTAAATCAAATAAATCTATATATGTAGTAATAGTTATCAGATAATTATATTTTCTCTTTCCTATACAAATGTACCATAAAAATCGCAAAACTGAATGTACCATAACATGGCTCAAATTCAAATAAGAGGGAATATTAAGGGCCTGATTAGTTGTGGAAAAATATAGCAATTTTCCAGAAAATTTTTTTTAGAAAAACTGAAAAATGGAAACTGCTGTTTAGTTGTCTGGAAAATAATTTTTAGATTTTTCTATTTTATGCCTTGCAACAAAAAACACATTTTTGATGTTTTCTAGAAATTTTCCAAACTGAATAAACACGATATTATTAAACCAGTACAAAACTTTATAATTTAATTTATTTTATACTAATATGCATACTTGTGTAGACTAAAAAATGCATTTTTTATTGATATATTTTTTATTTTTTAATTGAAAGAGGGGTTAAAAGAAGGAAATAAGCTAGGTTGCCAAACTTTATTGACACGTATAATTTTATTTTATTATTTTTACTATTTACTTCGTAACTTTTTATTGCATATTTTTTACTTAATAAATCTAATTTATATATTTTTAATTAATCGCTTATGATTTTGAACTCATAAAGTCTAAATTTATTATTTAATAAAATTAAAAAATAAAAATTATACATAACTTGCTTTCTATTTTTTTAAATTTAAATAAAAGATAACTAAAAATAAAATCACTATGCTTTAGTAGAGTGGCTATCACCATTGAAGAATTTAAGAAGTGTGAGATTTTAGCTTCGAACCCCACAAACAACAAAATTGGCAAAAATGACACCTTATTTCTAATAAAAATGAAAATAAAACAAATTTTTAAAATTTAATTTCATACTCTAAAATTGGTAATTTTAAGTATATATCAAGTTATACATTAATTAACTCAAATTTATGATTGAACTAAAAGATTTTTAACATTAGTTTATAATTTATATTTGTTGTTTCTAATTTAATTTGTAAAAATTTTCATGTCATTTGTAATATTTTTAACGATAAAATTCAAATATATCAATGATTTTTTTAATAAAAAACAGAAATTAGAAAATTAAATAAACATAAGCGTGTTTTCTGTTTTTCAGTTTTCTATTTGGAAAATGAAAAACTGGAAAAATTGGAAAATGAAAAGAAAACTGAAAGTATAAAATGAAAACAGTTTTCTGAAACTAAACATGCCCTTAACTTTCGGAAAGGCAATGTACCTTTCTGATAGTTTTTCAAAAAAAAAAAAAAACTGTTATCGAATAACTTTTTCTATAGTTACCGAATATCATATGCCCTTCTTTAAGAAAATATCTATATATCCACCCGCCTAGCTATTATATATAAAGGCTTTAACATAAGCATATGTACTAACAAAAGATTAACAAACAAAAAAAAACACCATATTCTCTTTGCAGTGTGGCAAGTAATACTATGGATAATCGTCTTTCGGATGCCGGTTTCGAAGGATTTTCTACCTTAGAAAAGAGGCGACCCGTTTCAGGCAGCAGAAACCTCCATGGAGGGACCGGAGCTCCGGCAACCACCATCAACTGCAAAGAAGCAGCTGAACGTTACGGCGGGAAGTTCATAGAGGCGGTTATAACCAGTGAAGATGCAGCAAAACGCTATGGAGGCATAGTGATAGGGCGAGCAATCACTAGTGATGAAGCTGTTCGATTATACGGCGCAACTGTCATTAAAAATCGACCTATTTAAGAATCAAGAAAGGAAACTACTCTAAATCTTTGATGAAAAAATGTTGTTACTTAGCTACTCATCTATTGTATAAATATGTTAGACAGGTCGAATATGGTATAACTAAGGGTTCCGAAGGAAATAAAACACTTATGTAGCGGCATCAATGTATATAAATTCCGTCTTAACGAATTTCGATGCATTTTCATGAGCCGCTACTCCTCTACTGTGCATGTAAGTATGCACAAAACACTAATGTTTTAAAAAAAAACAGCAGCAGAAAAAATTGAATGCAATTGGAAGTACCATAAAAGTCGCCTTTTTTTACTGCTAACGTTGGCTATGCTAGGTTATCCACATATAGTAGAATGACAGATTGATATATAAGTCGTGTAAATTTGGTTTAAATACAAATCAATTGATTTTGTATTAGATGAAATTAACCCCACTTATATGCTCAAGTTAGTGAAGAGACTAGACGCGCTGTTACTTCTGAATTTGTATGTAAGATGTGTACATAATAATGATGATGATGATGATGGTGATGATGATTGATGATATGATAATAATATGATAACATTGTCAAGGCGCTTCATTTAAAGTATTTTCCAGTTTGACTAATATATGATCAATACTCATTGTGCTATATATGAACATCTTCATACGGTGCAAAACAGGGTTTATTTGTGCACTCGGTGTAATTTTGATTGTGGGTTCAAAGTCCGTATAAGGGTTCCGGACACTTAACTAATTTTTTGTTACACTTTAAATCCATATATCAACCAATCAAACAAAAGGGATTTTTCCATTATAAATGTTGAAGTTTTCTACTGTAATTACAACAAAGTAAACTATGTGCCAGTTTGGCTGTGATTTTCCAAGATACTTTTTTAAAAATCTTTATTTTCAAACTTTTTTTAATAAAACAGCAAAGTTGATTTTGAAGGAAAACGTATCAGACAGTTTCTAATTAATTAGTATGAACGATCAAAATATGTTGTTTAAAGCCAAAATATGTAACTTTATAAAAAAATTCGTGAGAATAACTTATTCAACAACTTGAAAAACAATACCAAATATCATGGTTACTGAATTTGATAAATTCCAGTATTAATCATAAATTTATAATGTATTGTTTTAAATTTGCTAAACGTACATCTTAAAGGCCATGAGGAATCTAATAAAAAACATATACTAAAACTCAAAGATAGCATTATAAACACATTAAGAACATATTATTTCTTTGAATTTTGATTCCTTATCTAATTTAAAAATTAAAAGTTTAGCAGTTGTTAGTTGTTCTGTATAGTTAGATTAAAAATGAGATTACAAACAAGATGTAGTTCAGTTGACAATGTAGATTGAACAAGTGAGATAAAACCAAATTATTATTTCAATAAAGATAATTGTAAATATTAAAAAAAGATAAAAGCTATAAATAATACAGACCTAAATGCCTACTCATTCACGATTTTTTCAGTTATCACATATAGATTCGAAAGTGATATGAACAGAGGTATACTCTTAAATATAATATAATATAATATAATATAATATAATATTATATTATATTATCACCAAATCTAACCATAAAACCTGGGTTACTATTTTTAATACAGTTTCTTATTACACTTTAGAGCCACTATATCACTTCCAATAGAATCATATCCTTATACTCAACTTTTTGAAATTAGATAAAAGGTTTGTTTGGAATTGTTGTCAAAAATGTTATCATAAAAAGTTCTACTTGCAAATTTTTTATAGAAAAATATATTTCAGCATAGGATAAAAGATTTTGATTTTTGTTACTAAATAATTAGGAACTGTTTGCTATTGATTTTCAGAGTTTTTCGGGACAACATAAAAAAAAAGCTTGAAAAAACAGTATGGGAAAGCAATTTCAAAAAGATCGAAAGTCAGGTTGTATGCATCTTTATTTTATTGGGTTCATGTAATGGTGCTAAGATTTATCATGTAGAGCTAGATTAAGATGGTTGATCACCATAATAAATGTTCACTACGCCTCCTAGAGCTGTTACCATTAGACTCGTTCAAGAAATCCGTGCTCACCAAACAACTCACACCCCTTTATATATATATACCTGGTCCAACTCATAAAAAATCCAATAATATAATGACTTGGTCTTGAGTTTTATCTAAAATAACAAATTTGCTTAACGAAGTTCTCAACCCTAACCTCGCCTAGCCCAAGCCCACATTTAATTATTCGATTTGGGTTATACAAACAAGTTCGACTCGAACCTTGCCTAATCTGTCATTTGAACTATTTTAGTTATCTCTTTTAATAAGTATATAAAAATATACAAAATTAGTAAAAGTAATTTCATCTTTTTGACAGATTTTGTCATTTACTACCATCAACATCATTTTTGTTAAAAAAAAGAAAGTAATGTTAAAAATCAACATGATATGTGGTAATTTTTTTTTAAAAAAGGTCTAATTTCTTTCAAAATTGATAAATATATTTCTCGTAAAAATAATGACGTTATTGAGATTATTTTAATCAATTTAAATAACATTCTTGTAAGTTAATAACTATTTAAAAAATAAACACCAAAATTTGATTAATTACTTTATGGTTTTTTAAAATTTATCTTCATCTTTAATTAAACAATATTTTCAATACTTTCAAGAAAATTTTAAAAAAATTCAGCTGTGTGTATTTTTTTTATTAACCAAATTCTGAATTTTCAGTTCAAAATGGACAGTATTACCAATTATCGTGACATAATTCAATATTGAGAATCCTTTGTTTGTTAACTTTTTGAAATTATAAACTTTCTTTTGAAAAACAATAAAACCAAGTATTTATATTATTTGATTGTTAAGGGGCATGAAATATATTATTACATGTGAAATCAAAGATCAATCCTAAAAAATCTCTCATTCATACCAAACACCAAAAGCAAGATATGTTTAGCACTTTTTCTTTAGAAAAACAAATAAAAATATCCCTTTATATGCATGCCTTTTGGAAGAACAAAGTAGATCCATAATATATATGTGAGCTCTGTGAGAAGTGCAAGTTAAAGTTAGAACTCCCCAAATCTTCTTTGAGAATGTTTTTTTTATTTCTATTCATATACACTGAACATATTGTTTTCAATAAAATTAAGGAAAATAATCATGTAAATTTTCCTGCAAATATATTAAAGTACTTAGTGAAAATACGATATAACTCAAAATTTATTACATCTTTACAATTTTCTTCAAACCTACTTTTAATATATTTAATAACCTACTTTTAATTTACTAAAAAAATACAATCTCAACATACAAATGAAAATAAATTGATGAAATAGTTGGTGATTAATCTTTAAACAGTAAAAAAGATAAGGATTATTTCAAAATGGTATTACTGCTTGCTATTAAGCTAATATCAGATGTGTGATTTTGTCATATTGATTACATCATACGACCTAACTGATTGACAGAGCGTCAGAGTCGTATATTATACGGACATCATTATGAAAAATAATAATTTTCGTAAATGCATTAAGAATCCGAATTTAAAACTTTCATTTGATGTCAGATCAATTCTCAAAGTTACAATTAACTCTTTTAATTTTGGTAAAAAGGTATTAACTCTTTTAATTTGGTTCATCAATGTCACACGCTAGGTTCTAAGTGATTTGACTTTTAAAATATCAAATTTTTAATTTTTTTTCTGTTAAATCAGAAGTCGACATTTAATGTTTGAGGGGAAGATGCGTTTTTTCAAATTCTATGGACTAATTGAAATTTTAAAAATTCAGGTTGACATCCAACTAAATTTTACAATTTTAGGGGTCTTGATTTGTTTTACTTGTTGTATGCTAATTTCATTATATCTAGTAAGTGATCCAAGTTGGTAAAAATGAGCCCCAGTAATAAACGTTGGCAAAATTTGTGTGAATAATTTTTTTTTTTTCAGGGAAATATTTGTGCAAATTTCTTAAATTGAGAGGACTGTATTTAAATTTGATCAAAAGAATAAAGCAGTTAAAGTAATACATATATTCCTTTCCTCAAAGGAATTTTGAATTTTGGATTAGATCGAACAATATTATTGTGACTATACACAAGTCTACATTTCATTTAAGAAACTTTAACAGAAAAAAGTAGTCATCTTAACTGGGATTATATGCAAAATTGATCCTTCAATTATTATATCTTTTGGTGTTGCGTACAATGGACAATAATGAATAATTTAAAAAGAATTATCATATGGATAGCTACCCAAACCCAACTAGTTCGAGAACAAAAATATTTCCTCTATATTTCTACAATTGCCGCATTATCTAAATGCCATATCTAATGTCGACTATTACATTCTAAACTAGTTATAATGTTACACGATAAATTATGTTATTAAAACCTCTCACTGTTCGTTTGGTTGGTAGAATAGCTATTCCGCGGAATAGAAGAAAAACGAATGGAAAAAGAAGGAGTGTTTGCCTAGAGCTCGTCGTCGAAATAGAATAGCTATTCCTAGCTATTATACAACTCTTAGAATATTCCAAGAGTTGTATGATAGCTAGGAATAGCTATTCCATTTCGACGACGGGCTCCAGGCAAACATTTCTTTTTTTTTTTCCATTTATTTTTCTTCTATTTCGCGAAATAGCTACTCCGCCAACCAAACAAGCCATCGCAAAGTTGTCTATTATGTCAAACGTTGTACTAATAATTATATAGTTGTTTGGTTTTGCTATTATCAACACATTAGTTCTTTTAGTAGGTCAATGGTCAAATCATGTTAAGTACTAACATTAGCCTTGATTTTATTTTCAACAATAAAACATAAGGTAGGTATATTATGTTTTTTTAGAAATATGTTAGCCTTGATTTTATTTTCAACAATAAAACATAAGGTAGGTATATTATGTTTTTTTAGAAATAAAACATATGACATTTATATTAGTTTTGTTGATTGTGGAGTTTAAACTCACAACTAGGGATGGTAACGGGGTCGGATCCGGACCGGGTCCCGGATCCGATCTAGATCCGTTGGATTTATAATTTTAGGATCCGGATCCCACGGATCCGGGTCCATAAACGGATCCAAAACAGGTCCATGTAATTAACATCCAATTCTTAATTTCAGTTTCCATACTTGTACATTTCACATTATTTTAAATAGTTTACATGCTCATTTAATTATGTTTATGCAATTGGACTTACGTGGTTTTCAAATAATTTTAACTATCCAATATTTTTAAGGTAAATAATAAATAAAAAAATGCAATTAATCTTTAATTATGGATCCGGGTCCGGATCCGGGTTTCATTGTAAAATCCAGACCCGGACCCGGATCCGTTCCGACTGGGATCTATAAAATTAAAATCCAGATCCTAAAAAACAAATCTGGATTCACGGATCCGGACCGGGTCCAGGATCCGTTACCATCCCTACTCTCAACCCTACACTTTTTGAATTCTTCAAGGATGAAAAGTGGTGGTTACTAGACCAAAACCCAATGATTTATTGTATCTATTATCTCACATAATTTAGATTTTAAATATTAATTAGCTAATATTATAATTTTGAACAATTATAAATTTTATTTTTGAAAAAACATATAAAAATAATTTCAAAAATTTAACAGTGTTGGAGATGTGGTGTTATCTTATTTTGATAATAAACAAGAACAAAATAGTATATAAGTGGTGTAGATTGGGTCTTGGCACAAGCAAATAGGTTTTGTGTTATATGTGTTTAACACCACTTGTATGCTCACTCAAGATATCAAGCCAAACATTCTCTGACACATGGATTCTCTACATGGTATCAGATCGAAAGAAGGCCTGATAGCCAGATAAGTCTCAATGGAGTTTGGGTTAGTAGAGAGACTAGATCCGTGGTTGATCTTAAACTTCTAAGATAGGCCAAGAAATGTTTGATATGTGACAACTGATCCAACCCAGTTGCACTTGAGGGGAGTGTCAGGAATGTGATCTTATTACACTTCGGTAATAAATAAGAACAATGAATGAAATATAAATGTATTAGATTGAGTCTTGTCAAAACCAATTGGTTATATTTCAGATGACCTTAACTCCACTTGTATGATCACTTAAACGATATGCTGGCAGGTCCTTGGATTCTCCGCAAACAGATATACATAAATTTGTAATTTTGTCCCTGCTATATCTGATGCATATAAGCAAATTGATAATACCATTTTAAAATTCTTTTAAGATTCGTATTATTATTATAATTAGACAGAAAGAAGAATCAACAGTTATCCTGGAGATACATGATAGAAATGATTGTTTTTACATTCAATATACATACATGTACAGAAATAAGGATGTAAATACAGTAAAAAAACATTTTTAAGACTAGTTTAATTAGATTTGAAAATAAACGATAACTTTAGAAGTTCGCAGGTAATTTTATATTTTCATACCAAAAAACACATTGAATAAATGAAATTTGATATTAAATTTTGTTATGGTTTTATTGTTATCTGTATATAACGGTATTCCTAATTTTTTTTAATATATATTTGCTGAAAAATGTACTACTTAGCAAAAAGATTTGTATTTTGCATCAAATATATTAGAGACAATTCGAACATTAACGCCCCTGAGTTTCAGTCTTGAAGAATATTTGAATTATATTTTCGTAGTTGAGTCAGTTGGGAAAGGTATAAATTCATAAAGAATATATTCTTGCAGCTTTAATTATAACAAGATTAAATTGATAATTGTTTGATTATAGGACTTATAAGACCTTTTACAAAGACCAAATCATCTATATATTCTGTATATAAATATAGCCTTTTGAGTAGATAGCAAAACACACAAGCAAAAACACACATAAAAAAATTCATACGCATTTTCTTAGTTAGGACTAACCAAACATCAATGGCAACTCAAATAGATAGGCTGACTAAGATAGCAGACGAAGGATTTGCGTTAATAGACGAGCTCAAGGGCTATGGCAGGAAAGGGCTCCAAAATAACATGTATCGCCAACAACCATGTGTATATCATGGACCTCAAACTGCTGTTGTGAGGATCATCCCGCCCATCACTACTCACTGTGAAGTAGCTCGACAATTCAACGATGGAAGTACAGCAACGCCTAACCGTACCATTAACAGTGACCAGGCTGCTGAAAAGTATGATGGAATGGTTATTATGGAATATGGTAGGAGGCAAAATTTTCGCCGGGCTTAGTAGTATGTTTTCTTCTATGTTTAATCACTTTTTATGTTGAACTAGGATCTCGAATATTACAAATCGAGCAATAAAGCTTAAGAAAGGCTAGTTAAGTCAACCTAAAACTTAGATAGTGTTCATAGTGTCAAGTGTGTCGTCTTTGTAAATTAGAAGCCTAACGTAGGATGAAGGCTAGAGGGTTGTGTATTTGTAGCCCTCTTTGTAATGCCGTATTTGGGTATTTTCTTCTCTTGGCAATGTATAATTATATAACTAGTTAATATAGTATTTCTATAATTATAACTTTATGCATGGGTATTGTCTTGTAATATTTTAGGGGTTTAATATGAAAGCTTCCTAGATAGAATGGTAGGACATAATACCAAACAGCTTTTTAATTTTTTTCCTACCCATCTTCTAAAGAAGTGTTCTTTAGAAAACCTTAAGCTAAAATTAATAGTTTCTTATGAGCAGGGATTTGCAAGCTAATTAATGAAACATATGTATTATAAGAAAAATTTTCTTCTTCTTCTTTAAACAAAGAAAATCCTCGGCACATTACTATTGATTCACACATTTGATCTCTAGAGTAAAAAATTTGATCTCAATGCTATACATAATAATTCATCACAACATACGGGCTTCTTATCTTCCTCAGTCCCATGGAAAAAGCTAACAAAAAAAAAGAGAAAAAATAAAACAATTATGCAAAGAATAAAGGTAAATTTTTGACATTCCATTGTCGTTCTTGTTCCCCATCAAAAAAATGTTTCTTTACTCGTAATATTATTATTTCAGTTTCTGAATATTCTCGATTATAGGTAATAAATGTTAATTTATTCACTTTACCCTTTTTTATATCTTAATGGAACTTTATTTGTTACCGCCTTACCGGCCGGCATTTATATTCTTTCAATGATTAGGATACATTTTTCTTGCAATAATTATTGCATTTTACATATCCTATCTTGCCTCCTGACAGAATATAATTTTTGGTAGGTCTCCCGATTAGGGATGGCAACGGATCCCGGACTCGGTCCGGATTCGTGGATCCGGATCCGGTTTTTAGGGTCCGGATCTCAATTTTATAGACCCGTCAGACCTGGACCAGGATCCGGATCCGGGTCCAGGAAACGGGTCCGGGTCCGGATAATGAAACCCGGATTCGGACCCGGATCCGTAATTAAATATTATTTGTATTTTTTTATTTATTATTTACCCCGAAAATATTAGATAATTAATATTATTTGATATCCACGTAAATCCAATTGCATGAACATAATTAAATGAGCATGTAAACTATTTAATATAAGGTGAAATGTACAAGTATGGAAGCTGAAACTAAGAATTTGATGTTAATTACATGGATCCGTTTTGGACCCGGATCCGTGAGATCCGTTGGATCCGGATCTGGATCCACAAATTATGGACCCGTCGGATCCGGGTCCAATATATTAAAACGGATCCGGCCCGTTGCCATCCTTACTCCCGATGCAGAGGAGTTTGCATTATTTTATTTGGAGATACAGATCGTATTTAATGTTAATTATTTAAAATAATATGATTTGAATGAATTTTTACTAACAAGTTTATGAAAATCTGATTATTAGTGAAAATTCTTTCCTTGATCATGTGATATGTTGTTCTTGGCTAAAAAATTTAAACATTTAATTCTACAAATTCTCATTTTAATGACTTAATTGCAACTTTTATAAGTTTTTGATAAAGTTCAATCTTCACACAAGTAAATACTTTATCATTTTTAATCATGAGATGTATAATAGCTACGAATAACTATTCCATCCGATTACGGATTCTAAGCAAATACTCTATCATTTTTAACATTTTTTCATTTGTTTTCTCTTATTCCATGGAATAGTCATTCCGCCAACCAAACAAGCCTTGCATGTTATTTAGTGTATTAGGTTTACAGTAGAGAACAAATTTATTGTTGTTAGGATTTAGGTGTTATTTAGTTGTGTTTATGTCCATATATTCCTAAGTATTGTTGTTGTATAAGCCTTAGTTTTATTCTGAGTTGTTTTTTGCTTTAAGTGTTTTCTGTGCCCACAAGCCCAAAGCCCATCTCTATGGCCGTGATTCAATCTTTCGGGTAAGCTATTTAAGGTGACTTTATGTGCTTTAGGGTTTCACTTTGGTTTGTCTTTTCTTCTCCTGCTTCTTGCCTGCGACGATTCTTTTGGCGATTTCATCCTTTGTCGTCTTATTCTTCTTCTTCTCTTCTTTTCTAAACTGTGGTTATGATGAATCCCACTTGCAAGTTGTTGGCGAGTTTGTTAGAGGTTGGTGCTTGCATCACTAGTTTTGGGGCTATATATTCAGCTCTCTGATATTGGTTAGTGCGCGTTTTTTGTTTTAACTTTGTACTCTGCATGTTTAAGAGTTTTCTCTCTGTTCTGTTAAGGCTTAGTTTTTTGTTAGGGTTTATACTTTACTGTAAAAACTCTTGTGTATGCTTCTTCTTGGCTTCTTCAGCAATCAATAAAGCAACTCCCTTAGATCCTTGGATTAATCCTTCAAAAGATTGGCATATTAAGACCAATAGGGGTGAACCAAGTAAAATTTTCTTGTGTACTGTGTATGAATGTTTACTCCTTTCATTATTTTGCGCTACATGTGGTATCAGAGCATTGTGTTATCGCTTCCGTGATTTTGAAATCAGTCTTTGCATGTTCTTGAAGTTTTCTCTTCGATTCACTAAGTTTTTGAGTTAATCTGCATGTTCTTTAGTCTTGTGACTTTTTCTGAAGTCTAAAACTATTTAGATTCTGTTTATGTACTTCTGTCATTAAATTCTGTGATAAGTACATTGTATACTCTTTAGAATCTAGTTTTTACATGATTGATATGAAAACTTAGCTTCTGCAAAGCTTTAGATCATACATTTCTTGAGTCTGCTTGTTAAAAAAAGTCATTTATTTGATAATTTTTCTATGATAGTTACAATTTGCTCTTCTATTGTGTATGTCTCTTTGAATCATTGAACTCTTGTGTGGATTCTGTGGAATCTTGGAATTTCGTTCTTAACTTGTGACCTCTGGATCTGTAAATGCTTCTTGAGAGGTAATTTTTCTATAACCTCTCTTTTATATACACTGTTAAAAGAAGAACTACTCTATAAGTAATCTCCTCTTATCCTTTTTAGAAAAATTATTAGTCCTTCCTTTGCCATCTTTGCCATATATGTGATTATTCTTGACAATAAGACATCTTGTAATGTTAATTGATTTTTCTATTTCCTTTTCCTACTTTCCTGAGATCTTATATGAAATATATTGATATTTTGATCTAATTTTCTGTTTTTCTCAAGTACAAATCTGTATATTGCATGTGTTTAAGTTTTTCTTCGGTAAAGTTATCTTTGAAATTTTGAATTTGAGATTGTTTGATTGCTTTCTGTCTAAGATTCTTCTGATATCTATCTCTGAGTTTTTTTAATAGTCTTGACCATTAAGAAATTTCTTTTGATAGTTTTTCTTCAAGATCCTTGGATTAATCTTTCAAAAGATTGGCATATTAAGACCAATCAGGGTGAACCAAGTAAAAATCGTTTGTGTACTGTGTATGAATGTTTACTGCTTTCATTATTTTGCGCTATAATTGTCTTGATCACGTGGTTTGAAATGTGTATTGATTTCTGATCAGAATTTCAAATACTACGTGACTAGATATATATGTGTGATGAATTTTGTTACTTGGTTTCTTGTACTCCCTTTGATTTTTTTGACAGTCCATTTAGCCAAAATGAAACTTATTTCTCTCAAAATTCTATGTTTCTTTTCTGTCATTCTTCCAAGTATGCCCTTATTCTCCCTGGATAGATTAGTATTTTCATATCCTTATTAATTGTTTTATTAAAAAGTATGAAATATGTAAGAGGATTATTGAAAAAGTCGGAGAGAGTATATTTGATTATAGATTGTTTGAATTTCATGTAAGCGTAAAATATAATGGTTACCTTTTTTATAGTGAAAATCGTGTATAAAATTGTTGTACATTTGATTCTTGTGACAGTTTCCTTCAATTCAAATAATTGATGTGGTGCAATGGCATATGTATGACCGTTGCAAGGTCCATCGATTTAAGGACAAATATTGTCTCTTTTTAAAGACGATAATTGTCCCCATTTTCTAAGATAAAGAATTGTCTTCTAACAAAGGTCACAAGTTATCTCTGTTATTTGGAGACAAAATTTGACTCACTTTTCAAGGACAAATAATTGTCTCTAAATGCAAGGATAAAAGTTGTCGGATGACATTCGTCTCTTATATTAGAGATGAAATTCATCCATATTTATTGAGATGATTATCATTATAATTAGGGATGACATTCTATTTTCCATCTCCTGTACTTTTGGGTATCAGGTATTTGTAACGATTATAGAGGAAGAAATAGTTGTCTCCAAAATTTTAGGGGATGATGTTTCCCTACTTTTGGGACAAATTTAACTATCCCCAAAAGGTTTTTTTTTGTAGTGATATATTTCAATTTCAAGGGACATTCAGAATACTAGCGTTTATAACGGGTAATACACTCGTAATATATTCTAAATTAATCTAAATCAAAGACAAGAATATCATCCAAACCAAATAAATAGGAACTCCAATGATTAAAAAACATCAATCAACAATTATTAAACATGTCCTTTTTATAAATAGCTATAAATCCTCAACCACTCTTTTAATGTCTTACTATTCTTGTCTATAAAAGACATAAATTTTCATACAATCCTGCACAACAAAATTCACATCACCTCAATCAAATATTGAATTAATTTTCACCAAAAAGAAAAGAAAAAAAATGGGCATTGAAACCAAACATGTTGCATTTGGTATAGTTCTGGTATTCTTAGCTTTTATTTGTTATGAAGCCAATGCTGATGTTAAGGAATCCCATAAAGGTTCCCATTACCCAGCTTTCCAAACATTCATTCCACGGCCGCTCATTACTGGCCCGAGTCCCCCAAGTGACGGCTCTAACCACAGCCCCCCCACACCTGCAGAGGGAGCTGCACCCACACCTTCTGCTTAACTTGTTTAGTTAGTTCATTATCTTATAAAGTTAGGAGATGAACCATGAGAAAAAAAATTTGTTCAATTGATGGGGAATGATAAACCCGATTAGTATAGAAGAGTTTTATTAGTATTAAATAATAATATGAAAGCAATGCTTTGTGAGTTATGCGGTTTAGTAGACCCGAACAATCGCAAGGTTTTTTCGTATGTTATGTATACAACAATTTTTTAAAATTTTTTGTGAATCAAACAATATATTGATGATTACGTAATTTCTAATTAATTTGTGTGAAAATCATTTATAAACTACAATATAATTTATTTGTATTATTGAATACGTATGTATATATTTGTGATATAACACAAACTTTACGGAAAACATATTTTACGTTGCGCTATTAGTTGATCAAGAGTTGATAATATAATTGGATATGAAATCAAATAAAATTTGTATCTTTTCTTCGTTGTTTGAACTGTTTCTACAGTGATCATACTGAACAAATCAAATAAATCAAATTAATTTCGGTAATAATTGTTAACTTATTATTTTAATAAAGAGCTGAAGGGGCTGAAATCCCAGTCAGATAGATACACCGCTTGCCTAGACAGAAAAATCGGTTAAGTTAAATCATATATGTACATATATAGACACACACCTTCAGTTATCCATAAAGCCTACCACTCAACTACTTTTAAAAAAGTTAATAAAAAAACACAAGGGTTCAATTGTCAAATTATCAAAAGTCCAAAATGGAGGCAGACAATTGAATTGAAAATGACATTGAAAATTACTAAAGCCCATTAAAAAGGGGTGGCTTTTTTCTTTTTGTCTTTTCTCATAAATTTCACTATAAATAGAATGCAATTGCAAGAGGAAAAATCATAAGTGAAAACACAAAAACTAGAGAGTTTTAAGTAATGAGAGAGTTTAAGAAATTAGTAGAGAGAAAGATCGAAAGCGGGTTAAGCAAAAATTAAGTCTACTAATTTTTGCGTTTTTGATTACGTCTATTAAGGGGTTTTCTTTAAGAGAATTTCTCTAAAAATTCTCGGGATAATTGGGTGTGACGTGAGTGTTTTTGTAAGCACTATGTAACTTTCTCCATAAATAAAGTCTGCAGCAGCTCCGGAGAGGTAGGAAAAATTGACCGAACTCTTTTATCAAATAGTGTGTTATTTTTCCACTGTTATTTTTTGCATTCCATAAATCTGGTAGTACGGGAATTACCATTTTATTCCCAAGAACTGGTATCAAAGCCTGGGTTATTTCTTAGTATGCTCTGTGGTTGCAGATTAGTCTGATCTTCCACATCAGAAAGGAAATAATTTTGGTAGTCCAGATTTGAGTGGGAGCGATGGCCGCAGATGAAGAAAAAGTTAAAATCGAAAAGTTCGATGGTTCAGACTTTGGTTTTTGGAAGATGCAGATTGAGGATTATCTGTATCAGAAAAAGTTATATCAACCTCTCTCGAAAACCAAACTAGAAGGCATGAAGGATGAAGAGTGGAAACTTCTCGATAGACAAGCTCTTGGTGTTGTTCGATTGACATTATCCCGAAACGTTGCTTTCAATATAGCAAAGGAAAATACCACGGCAGGTCTAATGGCGGCTCTTGCTAATGTCTATAAAAAGCCATCGGCTGCGAATAAAGTTCACCTGATGAGGCGACTATTCAACCTACGGATGGCGGAAGGGGCATCGGTGACCCAACATTTGAATGAACTTAACACAGTCACAACCATGTTAAGTTCGGTGGAAATTGAATTTGATGATGAAGTTCATGCTTTAATTCTCTTATCATCTCTACCAGACAGTTGGAACACTACGGTTACAGTAGTTCGGCGAATAATACGAAGTTAAAATTCGATGATGTACGAGATCTGTTGCTGAGTTAAGAAATTCGACGAAGAGAATTGGGGGAAGCATTGACCTCTTCAGCTCTACACACGGAGTCTAGAGGGTGAACTCTAGATAGGAGTTCAGATTCCAGCAGATCAAAATCCAGAAGGGGTAAATCTAAATCAAAGAAAGATTTGAAGTGTTATAATTGTGGTAATAAGGGCCACTTCAAGAAGGATTGCAAAGCACCAAAGAAAAATGGCGGAGCAAAGGAGTCAGCAAACATGGCGGAGAAATCAGGCGATGCCATGGTTCTAAGCATCAACAGTCCAATTGAATCTTGGATTTTGGATTCAGGGGCATCTTTTCACGCTACCCCATGTCGTGAAGTCATGGAGAACTATGTCAGTGGTGATTTCAGAAAGGTTCATCTAGCTGGCGATGAAACCTTAAAGATCGTTGAAAAAGGTGATGTTCGATTAAAGTTGCTAAACGGGACTGCTTGGAAGCTTCAAGAAGTGAGACATATTCCTGGTCTCAAAAGGAATTTGATCTCCATTGGAAAGCTAGATGAAGAAGGTTATACAACAACCTTCACTAGTTGCGAATGGAAGATTACCAAAGGAGCACTCATCATTGCTCGTGGTAAGAAGATCAGTACTCTCTATGTCACCTCCAATAACATAGAGAACATCATTGCACTAGCAAATCTTGATTCAGATCTATGGCACCAGAGGTTTGGCCATATGAGCGAGAAAGGGATGAAGACACTTTTATTAAAGGGAAAGTTGCCACAGCTGAAAAGTGTAGACTTAAGCTTATGTGAAGATTACATCTTTGGAAAATAAAAGAAAGTCACTTTCACAAAGACTGGTAAAACACCCAAGGCGATGAAGTTAGAGCTGGTCCACATTGATGTTTGGGGGCCATCTTCAGTTATATCCTTAGCAGGCTCATTGTATTATGTCACCTTCATTGACGATTTAATACGGAAGGTGTGGGTTTATTTTCTGAAAAATAAATCAGAAGTTTTTGATACGTTCAGAAAATGGAAGGCCATGGTGGAAAATGAAACTGGTTTAAAAGTCAAGCAGTTGAGGTCAGACAACAGAGGAGAATACGGAGATAAAAAGTTCAAGGATTTTTGCGCAAAAAAGGTATTAAGATGGAGAAGACAGTTCCAATGACACCGCAACAAAATGGCGTAGCGAAGTGCATCAACATGACTCTAAATGAACGTGTTAGAAGCATGAGGATACATGCTGGTTTGCCCAAGATGTTATGGGCCGAAGCTGTCAACACTGCAGCTTACTTGATCAATCGTGGACCTTCAATACCTTTGGATGGAGAAATACCGGAGGAGCTTTGGAGCAGAAAAGAGATAAACCTTTCACACTTAAAGGTGTTTGGTTGTATTTCTTATGTGCATATTGATTCTACTCAAAGAAGTAAGCTTGATGCCAAGTTTAACAAATGTGTATTTGTTGGATACGGTGGTGATGAATTCGGTTATCGATTTTAGGATTATGAAGATCGGAAAATCATCAAAAGCAGAGATGTTATATTCAATGAAAATGTGATGTACAAGGACAGGCTGACAGCGGAATCAAACAACTCCAAACTAGAAGCTAAAAGTAAGGAATTTGCTGAGTTCGAGGACATTCCTGAAAATGAAGTTCAGAATACTCCTGAAGCAGTTCAAGAGGAGCCAAGGACGCCAGAACCAAGGCATTCAACTAGAACTTCTAGACCAACACAACGCTTCTCACCATCTATGTATCACTTGTTGTTAACCGATAATGGTGAACCGGAATGCTACACTGAAGCAATGCATGTGGATGATTCAAGTAAGTGGGAGTCTGCTATGAAAGATGAGATGAGCTCACTCATGTCAAATCAAATGTGGGAATTAGCTAAACTACAGCAAGGTAAGAAGGTACTCCACAACAAGTGGATTTATAGAATCAAAGAGGAGCATGATGGGAACAAACGCTACAACGTAAGGTTGGTGGTGAAGGGCTTTCAGTAAAAGGAAGGTGTTGATTATACTGAGATTTTCTCTCTAGTTGTGAAGCTTAAAACAATCAGACTTGTGCTGAAAATGGTAGCTGCCGAGAACTTACATCTTGAATAGTTAGATGTAAAGACAGCATTCCTTCATGGTGATTTGGAGGAGGAGTTCTACATGAAGCAACCAGAAGGCTTCATTGAGACAGGCAAGGAAGACCTGGTGTGCAAGTTGAAGAAGGGCTTGTATGGCCTAAAACAAGCTCCCAGATAGTGGTATAGAAAATTCGATAATTTTCTGGACAACAACGATTTTACGAGATGCCAAGTAGATCATTGTTGCTACATTAAGAAGTTTGACAATAGCTTTATCATTTTGCTGTTATATGTTGATGACATGCTCGTTGCGGGTTCAAACATGAAGGAGATTCAAAATTTGAAGTGGAAATTATCAAAGAATTTTGCAATGAAAGATCTGGGTGTTGCAAAGCAGATTCTTGGAATGAGGATCAAGAGAGACATGAAGTCAGGGACTCTGATGCTATCACAGGCTGAGTACATCAAAAAGGTACTAGCTAGATTCAACATGCAAGATGCTAAACCAATGAGCACACCTTTAGGTGTTCATTTCAGACTTTCCAAAGAGCAGTCACCGAAGATGGAGGAGGAACGTGCACATATGGAAAAAGTGCCTTACGCCTCAGCAATTGGGAGTCTGATGTATGCCAAGGTTTGTACAAGACCAGATATTGCTCAAGCAGTGGGAGCAGTTAATCGATACATGAATAATCCCGGCAAGGTGCATTGGGAAGCAGTCAAATGGATCCTCAGATATGTATAAGGTAGCACAGATAAGGCATTATGTTTTCAATGTAGAGATACGACGCTGACAGGCTATGTGGATGCTGACTTAGCCGGAAATGTTAACGTCAGAAAAAGCACTACGGGGTATGTTTATACTCTAGGAGGTACTGCAGTGAGCTGGGTTTCTCAACTACAGAAGATAGTTGCTCTCTCTACAACGAAAGCAGAATATGTTGCTGTTACGGAAGCTAGCAAAGAAATGGTTTGGCTGCAAAGTTTCTTGGAAGAACTAGGCAAGAAACAAGAAAACAACATTTTGTATTGTGATAGTAAAAGCGCTATTCATCTGGCGAAGAATCCATCTTTTCATGCTAGAACGAAACATATACAGCTACGATATCATTCTATACGATCACTTCTGGAAGATGGGATTTTGAAACTTGAAAAGATCAGTGGAGCTTAAAATCTAGCAGATATGTTAACAAAGACGGTGACGACCGACATGCTGAAGCTGTGTTCAGCTTCAGTGGGCTTGCAGTAGATGCAGATCGAAGGAAGAGCTGTAGCAGATTTTATGATGTGAAGACGGATTGAAATCAGTCTTCAAGTGGGAGATTGTTAAAAAAGTCAATAAAAAACACAAGGATCCAATTGTCAAATTATCAAAAGTCCAAAATGGAGGCAGACAATTGAATTGCAAATGGAAATGCAATCTGCATTGAAAATTACTACGACACATTAAAAAGGGGTGGCTTTTTTCTTCTTTGTCTTTTCTCGTAAATTTCACTATAAATAGAATGCAATTGCAAGAGGAAAAATCATCAAGTGAAATCACAAAAACAAGAGAGTTTTAAGTAATGAGAGAGTTTAAGAAATTAGAAGAGAGGAAGATCGAAAGTGGGTCAAGCAAAAATTAAGTCTACTAATTTTTGCGCTTTTGATTACGTCTAATAAGGGGTTTTCTTTAAGAGAATTTCTCTACAAATTCTCGGGGATAATTGGGTGTGAGGTGAGTGTTTTTGTAAGCACTGTGTAAATTTCTCCATAAATAAAGTCTGCAGCAGCTCCGGAAAGGTAGGCAAAATTATCCGAACTCGGTTATCAAATAGTGTATTATTTTTCCACTGTTATTTTTTGCATTCCATAAATCTGGTAGTACGAGAATTACCGTTTTATTCTCAAGAACTACAACAATTATTTGATATACATTTGTATTATATTTCTTTTATAATAT